>OX638280.1:5127500-5407500 GCA_951806755.1 Brenthis hecate
AAGGCTGACAGATGGCATTTCGCAGCACCAGCCCATATGTGGCTACAGTATTCCACACACGACCGGACTTGAGCTTTATATAAAACAAGAAGCTGTCCCGGCGTGAAATACTGTCGGACCTTTGCAAGGATGCCAACTTTCCTCGCAGCTGCATTAGCCTTAGACTCGATGAACCGCCCGTAGTTCATGTTGGGGCTGATGTCCATCCCTAACAACTGCAGACGTTCAGTGTATTCCAAAGGCACATTCCGGAAAGTAGGAGTCAAGGTGAAAGGACTCCTTTTAGTGGTGAACAGGCACGCCTGTGTTTTGGTGGCATTGAAACTCACAAGATTGGCATCGCCCCAAGTGGAGACTGTCCTGAGTGTGAGATTCAACCGCTCTACCATGGCCTCTCTTTCGGACTGAATTTGATCTCTACTGGCCCGAGGATTCGGCAGGTATCTCTCTACAATAGTGCTGTCGTCTGCGTACCCATAGATACCGGGTATAAGCAGATCGTTGATATGCAGCAGAAACAAGGTTGCAGAGAGAACAGACCCCTGAGGAACTCCTGAGTTGGTCTTTAAGGGTTGTGATGAACAACCATCAACCACAACTCTGAGTGATCGGTCGCTCAGGAAGTCTTTAATCCAGCCGATCAGGCCAGGAGATATGCCATAGGCTGAAAGCTTATTTATAAGGCTAGCGTGCCAGACCCTGTCAAAGGCCTTTGAGACATCGAGGGAGACGGCAATCGCCTCCCCGCCTCGGTCAATAGTTTCGCCAAAGGTGTGATTGGCATACACTAGAAGGTCCCCAGTCGACCGATTCCGGCGAAACCCATATTGTCGATCACTGAGGAGATCGTTCTGTTCTAGGTATGCCATGAGACGAGTGTTCAATACACGCTCCATAATCTTGCAGAGTATGGAGGTGATTGAGATCGGACGATAATTGGCAGGGTCAGCACGGCTTCCTTTCTTGGGCACTGGTTGCACATTGGCAAGCTTCCAGGATTTAGGCACTATTCCAGTCTTAAGAGAAAGGCGGTACAGACGTGTCAGTATCGGAGACAACTCGGGAGCACATGTTTTAAGGACTATCGCTGGTATACCATCAGGACCACTGGCTTTATTCACATCTAGACGACACAATACTCTCTTAACCTCCTTATTAGTTATCGCAATTTCAGGCATTGAGATCCCGCAGTGAGGTAGATGTGGTGGAGTAGCATTGCCAGAGTCTAGACATGAATTTTGGGCAAAAAGAGAGGCAAGCAAAGTCGCCTTTTCCTTTGCCGTATGAGCCAGGGATCCGTCAGATTTTACCAGCGGTGGCAGTGAGGGCCGAGAGAAGTTCGTCTCGACAGCTTTGGTAAGGGACCAAAAAGCTCTGCTGCCAGATGGTTGGGCAGAGAGCTTTGCGCCAAAATGTGTAATTCGGTCAAGACGAGCCTTCTTTAATGTCTTTTTGTGGGACTTGGCAGCTAAGTTAAAGGCTCTCTTCTTGGATCTTACATCCGGAGCTTTGCGGTCTCGAGCATCAACCCAGGCAAGGTAAGCCGATTGCTTACGCTTTTCAGCAAAGATGCATTCGGCATTAAACCATGGGCGAGCTTTGCCACCAACGGGTACATCAGAGAACGGGATAAAATATTCCATCGCTTGATGCACCACATCAGTTATAGCATCCGCACAGCTCGACGGATTGGAAGAAGAGAAGCAGACCTGCCGCCAAGGAAAGGATGCAAAAAAATGTCGCATCTCATCCCAATCTGCTGACTTGTATTGCCATACTCGTCTAACGCCAGTAGAATCGTTATCTGGTGGAGAGTAAGACGATACAGTTTTTACCAGACAGTGGTCAGAGCTACCCAATGGGGATGAAACCTGGATGTTATATCTGTCTGGATCAGTTGTCAGCAGAAGGTCCAGACAATTAGCTGAGTGGCCATCTACATCGGGTACCCTCGTCGCTTTTTCTACCAACTGGGAGAGTCCAAGTGATACCGCAAACTTCCACGCTTCTCTCCCAGCATGGTCCGTCTTCTGGTATGGGAACAGCCAATCTTCATGATGGGCGTTAAAGTCCCCCAGAAAGACAAGCTGCGCGGTGGGGTACCGTTGCATAGCCACATCAGCGGCCTCACTGAGATGTTCAAACAATCGAGTTGTCTCCTGGTCACCTGTGTGCGATCGGTAGACACAGGAATACAGGATCTTTTCGATTCCTGTATCTACGATAACCCAGATCGTAGAAAATGTGTGGTCTTCAAGGTGGCGGAGGCGCTGGAAACAGAGGTCATTTCGCACGTACAAACAGACTCCGGCCCGTGAGCTGAAATTATGCTCCAACGTGTAGCCGGGATAGTCCAGGTACTCAGCACTCAATGGACATTGAATCTGCGTCTCCGTCAGAAAGAGCATGTGCGGCTGCGTAGTCTCGAGGTGGAAGTGGACTGATGAGAGATTTGTGTGCAATCCTCGGATATTTGTGAGGTGCACTTTTAATGAGGGGGAGTGCAACCGCTTAAAAACATTACTCTTTTTTCGACTTTTCATGTAATTTTTTTTTTAATAGAAGAGTGAATAGGATGGAGAATGGCAGTTGAACGAGGCGCTGCACGAGCCTGGCGGTGATATTGATGATGTCATGTCACAGAGGGCTTAGTCTGGAGACTGCGGGGACGCCCGAACCCCCCCAAGGATCGCCATCGGGCCCCCTCCCCTGGTCGCCAACCAGCACGATGGAGCCACCCTGGGATTTTTCACAGATGGCGGGGCAGCCTTTCATGGGTGGCTAGCCCACTAGTTGGGCCCCCAACTGTCTGCGGTCGGCCAGCGGCAAGCCGTGCTTCGGATCCCGCTACCCTCCGCGACTAAGCTCTCGACACAACAAACAACAATTCACCACCAACACGGCTAGTGTACAACACAACTATTCAGACCCATTCTCCATACGGCTTCATCAGCCTCGACATGCCGGAACGCGCTGTTGGGCGCTTGGCGGCACGACTTCTGCTGACGGGTGGTAACCGTGCCGTCGGCCGATGTTGAGGCCTACCACCGCGACTACCATGGTGTTCGGTAGTTTGTCCCATAGTCGCCTTTTACGACACCCACGGGAAGATATGGGGTGGCCATATTCTAATTGCCGTAGCCACACAGCAGCTAACGGAACCTACCAACTTAACTTTAACAACTACAACTTTTTAACTATTATTGTGTTGAAACTTGCTGGCACCGACTTCGAAAATATCTGATGAGGTATCTATAGTAAATAAAAAGATCCGTTCAGTTATTTTTTACTTTTTAATGTCTGAATGGAAATCCTTTTTTTTTTACTTTTTTTCCATTTATAATGTATACGTAATAAATAAGTAATTTGTAAAAAGAAAGTTTTCTTAATAACATATTCGATTAAGCCATTTATGTTATATGCTGCTAAATTTTATATAAAGATTAACATTCTAAAAACCTCTCCTTTGAATAGGCCCAAATTCAAACTATTTACTAGTAGCCATTGAAGAGTTCCACTAACCACCTTCTGGCCTCACCATCAAATCAGCTACAAGATACAAAAGACAATTAAAAGTAGGAAAAAAAGTCTAATATATTTGTTAACATACATGAAATTTCATGGTTTTTTTCTGAGTTTCACGACAACGGTACATTCTATATCAAAGAAAATTTTATGAGACTACTGGACCTACCCTAATAATACCGTTTAATTAAAATAGCAAAATAGGTCAAGCTGTCTCTCAGAAATCGGTGAACATGCATAAATAAAAACATACATACAGACGAACGTGGAACCTCCTCCTTTCTGGAAGTCGGTTAAGAAAGAACTACTTCAACTATTTACTAATAATTATTTTTGTCTAAAAGTAACATTTCTTTTATCGTCGTTACACACGAACGACACAGTGCAGCAGGAGAATGTACACACTGTTAAGTAAAACCTTATCAATTATAATTAATATACTATTTGTTTATTTTCATACACACTATACATTATTTATTTTCATTTTTATGACACATAGGAATGCCCGCGGCTCCGCTTGCGTTCAGATGACCAAAAAGCAAATACTTAGGTTATACATATAAGTATACTCTTGCCATTCAGTTTTTAAATTTTTTCTCAGAATTGAGATATTTTTACCATCCATAATATAATATCCATGATAACCAGCTGTCACCATACCAAATTTCATCAAAATCCCTCCAGTGGTTATTCTGTGATGCGGTAACAGACAAACAGACAAAAATTCTAAAAACTATAGATTCGGCCTATGTATCGATAATAATGTTTATTTCAATACGATTTTCCAAAAAATATTTAATGTACAGATTCGGCTTAGTTACAATTTTATTATATGTATAGATAGATTATATGTATAGATAAATTATATGTATAGATAGTTGTAGAGATGATGATTATTATAGTATTAATATAGGTATTATGGAGTCTGAATCAGACCACGCCTTGAAGTTCTTAGAAGAAGACTAGTAGGTATATACTATGAATACTTGTAATTAATTTAAATCACGTGGATTGCGGCGTGGAAAACGACACGAGGAAAACTGCGTGATCTTGGAGTAATTGTAGGTAAGTACGATATGTACACTTTAGTTTTATATACGAGTATGTAGGGGAACCTGTTGTACCTACCTACCTAGGCGAGTTTTTTTATTTTTTCGTTTTTAATCATTAAATAGTAATTAGATAGTAATTAGACCCGTAAAATATGGATATATGTATGGAAATATAAATTATTTGACTATATAATACACTAGCATTGCCCGCGGCTTCGCCCGCTTTCAGATTACCAAAAACCAATTCTTAGATTTTACATATCAGTATACTCTTACAGTACAGTTTTTCTATATTTTCTCAGAAATGAGAAATTTTCCCGCGGTAAAAAGTATCCTATATGTTGACCCGGATAACCAGCTATCACCATACCTTATTTCATGAAAATCCCTCTAGTGGTTTTTCTGTGATGCGGTAACAGACAGACAGACAGACAAAAATTCTAAAACTATAGATTCGGCCTCTATATCGATAATAATGTCTATTTCAATAAGATTTTCCAAAAAATATTTAATGTACAAATTCGGCTTAGTTACAATTTTAGGTATACCTCTTAAATATACATCATACTTAATAAATAGGCTATAGCATAAAAAAAGTTTTAGAGCAAGAAATAATAAAGTGACTTTTATATATATATAATATATATATATATATATATATATATATATATATATATATATATATATATATATATATATATATATATATATATATTCATCACTAAAAGTTATTTTTTTTTTATTTTAAATAATATTGTTTATTCAGAAGAATTTTTTACGATGTTAGTTAAATTTTTGTTAAAATTATGAATCATAACTCTGTCTATAAATTGTAGAGTTTTAAATTGATGCATGCTGTATAAACCTTAAAAAGGTAATTAATTGCAATGCAGTTTTTATTTTAAAATATTGTAATGTAATTAATTATCTTTGGTGGATCGTACATAAATAAAATACAAAATTTTATTCAAAGGCAGTTAGCATTTATTAATAAATCAGTTTAGATATAAAATAAGTGCCGACGTAGCTCGATCTCTCTGATAACGAGACGCATCAAAACCGTAAATGGATTTATTACCATATATGGTAAAGTTCATGATAAAATGTACTTGTGGACTTTAAACGATTTTATGCCCTTATAATATATAATATGATAATAATCAAATATCTAAGTAATAAGCATGTTTTTCCGCAAAGAAACAGGTAGGTACAAATTTTTTTTTTAACTGGCTTCAAAAGAGAAGTATGCTTTTTTACCCGACTGTGGCGAAGCCCAAAGGAGGGTTATGTGTTTGACCTGTATGTCCGATTCTATATTCGCTCGTAATTTCTAAATGGCTTAACCGATTTTGATGATTCATATGTCATTCAATTTGTCTTAATAAGGCGAGTGTCATGTGCTATATAGATTTCATTAGAAACTAAAATGGTGGATCTAAGGCGCTAATTTATGTATTAAAAAAAAATCGTCTGAATCAATCGAGTGGGCCTCAAAATACAAGTTTTTAAGAGGATTACAAAAATATCTACAACTTATATGTTTAAAAATAATCTAGGTTAAGAAATTGTTGAATAAAACTAAAAATATCTAACTGATCAAAACTATAAAGCTGTAAATAAAAAAATAATTTACCTGAATACACCCGACTGCGTACAAAGCGAACTAAAAAGATGAGAACAAGTAGAAGTAGGGCAAAGTATTATCCCGATAATCTTATGTAACATTACCGAGGTATTATGCAGTCGGAATTCGGAGACATGCACACAGCAGCTATTATAGAACATGTAGGTACCTATGTCTCCGACTGTATAATACTATGTCCCTTCATGAACTTGTTCTCACTTCTCATCTTTTTAGTTCGCTTTTTACGCAGTCGGTTTTATTATTTTTATAAATTATGTTTTTATTGTATTAGTAAAATAGTGATTCAACTTAATATACTATTTTAATTTTTAATGAGAATAAGAAAATGCTTTACTCTTAAAAAAAACTGGTAAGTACTTTTTGACTCTTGCATTCGTATAACGATAGAGCAAGGTCAAAAAAACCCTATAAAATATGTTCCTTGAATGACCTATTTAGTTCTAAATTAATATTTTTTTATTTGGGTATATTCTCATTAGCTAAAAGCAATGGAAATCATATAGAACTGTTACAAAATATTATTTTTAACTGACACGCTTATAGTAATTGTTGTACATTCAATTTTTAATCATTTAATACTATACGCAAATTGAATCATAAAGGAATTTATAATAAACAATCGCGGAAGTCATCTGCGCGTGGGCGGCATTGTTTGGTCAGTAAATAGATTTCAAGGATTTTTACAACAGCTCAGTGTTAACTCTAATTGTGCTTTGCAAAGATGTTTATAATGGTTTTGATGTACATACTTTTGTATATAAAGTTGGAAACCTCGCAACATATTATCCAAACAAAATTGGAGGTCAAACAAGAACTTGTTTATATCGATATTTATAGGAATATTATAATAATAGGTATATATTAAAATATATCTGTAACTGGTAGTACCCGCGGCTTCGCCCGCGTCCATACTTCTGATCGCTAACAAAATTCACAGGATCACCAATTGTTTTGGAGTCCATAGGAAACATACATACACACATTGATTTTTATTTTATTTAATCAACAATTCATATTTATTGCTCGAAAAATGGAGTCTTTTATGAAAATTTAGTGACACACCGACTGCAGCGCCACCTACTGGGTCCATTTGTGTTTTCAAACCTTGCTGAGACCCACTCGAACATACACAAAAAATATCTCAGAGATATATAGATATATATCTATAGAGCCCATTAAAAATACACACAATTTCATCCAAATCGGTCCAGTCCTTTAGGAGGAGTAGATTAACAAACACACGTACAGAAGAATTGTATATATTAAGATAATACTAATCAAGACACGCTGTAGCGTGTCCAGCCAAGTTCAAGCTAAAGGAACTGGCGACGCAGCACCGTGTGTATATTTTACACGAACTATTTGGAGCCACTTTTCACCTCGTAAGACCATGAAATTTTTTTCATTAATAAAATCCCCTTAGATTAACTAGATTTTCACATTTATGTTTTTGATAGGATAAGTACCTACGTCGTATGACAAAATAATTCACAACGAGCCCTCTTACACTAGTTACGTTCTGTGAGTTCACTGTTCGAACTAAAACACTAAAGTATAGTTACGTTCTGTGAGTTCACTGTTCAGGGTACTGTGAGTTCAGGGAGCGGAAATAAAGTACGTCTTCTGTAGTAGGTACAGATGTTTTATTACTTTTGTAACACAAAAGTTCCTTATGGCAGTTCAAAAACACACACAGTGTATATACAGTTATGGCTTAGTTAAATATTTGAACACTATTTTTTACCACTAGTCACACTTTCACTATAACTTCACTTTTTTACTTTTACGTATTTCTACTCTTAGCTTCGAAATTCAACTCACTCTCCATTACGCGACAGTATGTACTGAAATGATTCTAAAACTATCTATTCGGATTTTTTCGCGGATTAATTTTGATTTTTAATTCCCAACTTTTGGAACGCTTTACAGTTTACTAAATGTCAAATATTCGCATAAATCTAAAAAATTATTACTTATTCTAAAAAATCTTTTTCTAACAGAACGCTACATAATTCATAAATAACAGACATATTTCCCATCTTACTACACAGTAGCAGCAAGCAACAGTTTAACAAAAAACTAAAGGCATAAATAAAATATTGCTCATTTATTCACATTAAGTACATACTAATAACCATCTTTATATTGAATCATTTTTTAAGCAGAGAATGAATGCACGTGTAGATTGTGGTACGCGGAAACTGCAATTATGCCATATTAAATGTCACTTAGTAAGTCAGAGGGAAAATAACGAGTGTACGCCACAGAAGGTAACTTGCTCGCATGAATGGAATACGCAGGTGGCGGGTGAGTGGTCAGAGTTGTAATTATTTGTTAAATATGCAGTGATATAAATCTGGCAACCATATTATAGTACCTTATAAAAAAAAAAACTAGATAATTATTTTCTGAATTCTTTTAAGAACTATCATTTATTAGAATGTTTATTTATTCTTTTTGCTGGCCTGATTATGAGAAAGTTCAGGTAAGTCTATAAGTTGTAACTTATAGTGTACGCACAAGCAAGCATAAATCGTCTCATTGCAAAGTGACAGTGGAATGCCGCTGTGTTTCAGTAAATCTCACATTCTCTTGCCTGTTGACGGTCGATTGGGACCCAATGATGGATTACACCAACGAGATAAATAGATCACTAGTGGCCAGAATGTTTTTTTTTATTGGCAAGTCGCTATCTTCAATCACCTCTTAGCCTCAAGTTTGATAAATACGTAAATGCATACTATCAACAACAACAAACAACTGATAAGAATGACAGAATTTAGCTTAAAAGATACACTTACACATATTCTGTTTTTAAAATAAATGGGTTATATCGTACCATACCGTAGTCATTGGTAACTGATAATCCAGTGATAACGCGCTCGCTAGGGAAACCGAGTGAAGCGGGTTCAAACCACGGGTCGCGCACCTCTGATATTTTAATGAAATTCCGCTTGACTTGCGGTCACGCTTACTACACTTGACCAACATGGTGGACTGATCCCCCTCATATAGAAGGGAAGCCCATGCCCAGCAGTGGGGCGTTAAACAAAGGGCTGACAACCATTTCATACGAGTTCATATGGTTTTTCGCGAATGATATGTCAATAAAAACTGTTGCGAAAGTTTAGCATATTGGTTAAAATATCTGATCTCGTCTAGTAAAAGTTTCTTGTAGTGACTAAAATTTACTTAAACTTGTTAACTTAAAAATAAATACATTAAAACAAGCATGAAATAACTTTTGAAAATGCAAACACCGACGCACATATAGTACCGACAAGTAAACAAGCAGAACGTTATCGGCAATCGTTCAAATGGACAAAATAAACATATTTTCATGAAAACAACCTTACCTTGAGTTATCGTGCCGTTAAAGTACACATAATAACAGATAAATTAGCACTTTCATATACCGCCAGGAACTGGGCCGACAAAAAGATATATCTACTGAAAATGTAGATAGGTACATAAACATATACCAATAAAAAAATTAACAAAATTGAAAACTTAAAGCGCTAGGAGGGTCACTCTGCTTAGACTCTATTTTATTTTATTCTACTAGCGAAAGCACAAACAGATCTATCCCACGGGAACCTTTCATTTTTCCGGGATAAAAAGTAATTCGTTGTTTGACCGGCAATATAAGGTATCAGCATGCCAAATTTCATTTAAATCGGTCCTACAGTTTCGAAGATTAGCCCGTACAAACAGACAAACATAGAGAGAAACAAAAAAAAATTGAGAAAAAACTGGATATATTCTATTTCTCTTCTTACATCCCCCTGACTCGTTTTTAGCATTTTTTTCTATGCACAGACATTCGACCTCTACAGTTTTATTATATGTATAGATGATAAAAGCTTACATTAAAAATAAAATTATCTAATTAAAAGAACATAAATATGACATTAATGTATTATATTAAATAAACGATATCTCCTGACCCCAGTTATTGTTTTTATAAGCTAAATTTTGATAACGAGCTGTCTGACCTAAAAACTGTTGGTAATTACTCACTGTATACATTATATATACACGTAAGTACATGTTATAAGGACGATTCAATGTGATTAAATCCTGTCCTTCTTCATAATATCTTTAACATAAATCATAATAAGGTCAAATAATGAATCAATGAACACAAGTCCGTCTTCTGTGATTATAAAACCTCTTTCAAGTTGCGCCATATTTTTCGGATCTGTGCTCTACCCATCTACTGAGTGCCAACAATCCTCACAATATTGTCTCGCCATCAGCGCATACACAGCGGTAGCTTTGTCGCGGTCTCTACGTTTAAGCAATAGGTAGATTAGTATGTTATTAGTTTTTGAAAAAAAAAATATTTTATGTGACGTGTTTGTTGACTGAACACAAACAAATCTTCCACTTTTTTAGGAATGGGCTAAATTTAGGAATTAGGAATTGGCTTGCTGAATTAATTAAATGTTTGGGCGATTTGAAATTAGATTTCGTTTTTTTCTGTTCGTGTGTATATTTTTTGTTTGCATATTACGGGATATCTTCGCTTATTTTAAAGCAATTTTCATTATCCTTTTTTTCATCAATGGTGGTCCCTTATCCTTCTTATCAGAGTGGCTTCTGAGAGCCCCCCTTGTTTGTTGTGGTCTTCTTCGGTAGACCAGCCCTCGAGGCATCATTGTTGAGTGCGTACTGCGACGGCCAATAAAGACGGGAAAGGTTTCGTTGGGTTTTAGTGGGTAGTCCGTAGTACTTACTGCCTCTCTAAACCGTGAGTACAACCACAACCATCTGTATGTAGTATGCAGATAAAAAAAGTTTACATAAATAACTGTTAGTGATTACTTACTAGTTACTACTAGTATGGTAATCACTCTACATAATGATATGTAGTGTTACTTGAAGTAACACAATGTACTTGTTAATTATCTAAATATACAAATAAAATTCTAACTGAGTCAATCTATACATTAAATATATTTTGGAAAATCTTACGAACAAACATACATACAAACATTGCAAGTTAAATAAAATCTTGTAAAAACAAGATATATGTACCTATATTTGAACTTGTCTCACTTTATAATGTTCCTTTAAAAGAACGCATTATGTTCTCCTTTGAGTGAATTTAAAAAAGGCGGATTTGTATCTGTTATAATATAAAGTTGGTAGGTATACGTGTCAGTAGAAAATTGTGAAAACACTTCGTTTTCTAGTTGTTTTAAAAGGTGGCATGTACGGGATGTTGTGCGCTGCCCAAAATTGGGATGCTGGGTGTTCTATGGAGAGACTTTCGTCTAGCAGTGGACGGCGATAAGCGAATAACAATCTATACATAAAATAAATTAGTAACATAGAGAAATCGATGTGCGCATTTCACGGAAAAACTACTGAATTGATTTTAACTAAATTTTGTGTAGTGATAACTTATTACTCGGGTCAACATTTACGATACCTTTAACTGCAGGAAAATCTTTCAATTCCACGGGAAAACACAATGATTGGTTCTATTGAGTCGTCCTTAGAAATTTACATGTCTAACGCTGGCTAAATCTTAAAAGATACATCAAAAAACGTAAATTGTAAGTTTTAATGAGGCCTACAGATAAATGTGCAATAGCATAAGTCTTTCTCCTAAGGTACACTCGCAATAATTATTCATATCTATTTAAAACGTACCTAGGGACGGACCCGAGCGAAGCGATGGTAAATCACTAGTAATCTATACTAATATTATAAAGAGGTAAAGTTTGTGAGTTTATGAGTTTGTGACTTTGTGATTTTGTTATATACTGAACCGATTTAGATGAAATTTGGTAAAAAGATAATTTGAGACCCTGAGAAGGACATAGGATACTTTTTATCCCGGAAATCATCCCTTAAGGGAGTGAAAATGGGGATAAAAGTTTGTATAGGGAACTAACCTAGGGACGAACCCGAGCGAAGCGAGGTTGAGTCGCTAGTTTATACATAGATCAAATAGCGTTCGAGTGAAGGTACTATCAAAACTTTAGTTGTTACATAGAATTAAAGCGTAGCCATAAATTCCGAAAGTACTCATAATATATAACTATCGGTCCTTCAAGTCGGAGTGTCCTCAGTGTTAGTTAATCTTATCACTTCCAGTTACTCTTAGCCTTACTTAGCCAGTAAAGATAAGACACTGCAAAGAATTTCTTAAAAGCCGTTTTAAATTACAAAAGTTTTTTTTTGTTAACATTGGTGAAGATTCTTACATTTAATATTAATCGAGAAAGAGGTTTTTTGTTTTTATAAATTTTTATTATTAAGATTTTAAATACAATCGAGTGGTCACATTGCATTTTTTAACCAAAAAATAGAGGTTTTATTTAATTTATACCTTCTTTTATTCCTTCAATATAAAAGCCCAATCGAAAAAGGACAGTGATTAAATAAAAAAAAAGATTCACATTTTATAATAATAACAAGCATCCTCCAAATTATTTTTTTAAATATCCTTTACTCGGCCACCATTTTAATTTATTTCGTGCACAATATTGCACAAATGTTACCAAAAGCCGGGTAATTACCGTGACACCTATTTGCCATTGATTAGAAACCATTTAAGGATAAATTAAAAAAATATATTTTAGTGCCTACATATATTACTTTGTAATTTGCCTATTTAATGTTTAATAATTATCTACTGTTTATTATACGAATAAATGATGCTCATTGCTCTACATAATACGTAGACGCACTTAGTTATTAATATGATCACGTATGTACTAGAATGTTAATAATTATAATTTTAAGTGTTTCTTGCATATACATAGGTCATGGACAAGGTCAATCACGTCTCGTCCTCTATTGAAATTAATATCATTAATGTTCCAACGTCCTCCCTCTTTAGTATTTTCCTCAAACTAGACTCTATACCTAGTAAAAAAACTGGGGTCTAAGATTTATAAGATATTTTAGTAAACATTTAAAAGCCTTTTTCGTAAAAAAACATTTCTAATTTAAAGAGAAATTTATGTACAATATTAATTAAAATCCTTACAATAATAATATTTAATATGAAATAATGAGTACGTCCTACAACGGAATATCAAATGGACGTGATTTTTGGGTTTTGATATCCAATTTTTATGAGCATGACTCTGAAAAGTGATATAGGAAGTTTTTTATCTGTACAACATTTGATGTTATAAAATATTATTATTTGTACACAAATATTATTTTAAAAGAGCAACTAAATGTACATTAGTTTTGTATATACCTATAATTAAGTATATTCGTAATTTTCTTTAGTGTAAATAAAAGAAGAACTGTTGAGTTTCTCGCAGGCTCTTTTCAGCAGAACTGCCTTTCGAGCCGATGGTAGATCTGTTCTCTTTAAGATTTTAATTGCATATCAATTCTATAGTTAAAATGTGACGAGTCGTCGTCACTGACGATTCAAAATTGTTTTCAAAAGTCTATTTGAATAAAGTATATTTTGATTTGAATAATATGTAACAGAAAAATGCACTGGACGTTATGTAAGTTAGAACTCGAATGAAACAAAGACTTACATTTATTAGAGAAACAAATGAAGCATGTTTAATCGTGTGTATGTAGCATTACATCTAATTGTACAGTCGTGCGATATCTCACGTACTCTCTCAATGGAACTATGTAACTATATTAAAAAAAAAAACCCGTGCGGTTATACGTTTTATATAAAACCACAATATTACACGAAGCAGATTAAAATATACCCTATTTTCTCGGATTAAGGTTTACATTGGAATAATTTTTAAATTTGCAAATATTATTCAGGAAAATCGTGAGGAAGTTGAATGCAAAAAGCAAGTCTATATTATTTTGTACCTTGATATCCATATTTCCTCATACTATAAAGTTATAAATTTTCGATATTTTGTAGGCAACTTAAATTCAAGGAAGGATCTGCATCTTCGACAAATGCTTTTTTAACCTACGCTTAAAAGTGAGCCGAATTTTTTTTGTCATTAAGTTATTATAAGTATATAATTTTTAGTCTAAGTATGTAAATATTACATTAAAATCTATGAATTAAACAGATATCCTTTGTTTCAGATTACAATAAATTATAATAACTCTATATTGTATATTAAAAACGTATGTAAAAAGATGGTGCAATCATTACTATGTAGAGAATAAAAAGAAATAAAACGCCTTCTAAAAAGTTAAAAGCACAATCTGAACAAATAACAGGTTAATTTACTACCGGAATCTTACTACGAAATGTACCGGATGGAGACCGAGAGTAGATTCTTTATATTTCTAAGAAGATGATTCATCTTTGGGTTTTTGACGATATTACAATGTTATATTTTTAATATAGACTTTTTTGTATTGTTATAAGAGCTAAAATACTTTAAAGATTATTTTATGTACATTTGAACAATTTATTAGCTTGTTAAAGAAATATTTTAACACCCAGTGTCTTCGTTATGAAATGAGAAAAGTAAAAGTCATATATGAAGGTAACATTGTAATACTTATGCATACATATTCATATTGTAGTACGAGATCCCGATCTATGTGGTGGACCCTTAACACTTTTTCCAGGGGAAATTTAAATACAAAAATTTAAACCATAAAATATATTAACAAACACGAAGCTATGTTTCATTAAAAAAATATATTGTTTTTTTTTTAAAGTACCTACAAGAACTCTGTTTCTGTGACAAATAGTATCAATCGAAAGTAAAAAACCTGTAGAAAATGCCATCATACGGTTGGCGTCCTTTTTCGAATACATTACATTACATCCAAGTATAAACAGGTAAATTGAAGTAGTTAATTACTCGTACCGTTTTCCGGAACAAACCAAGTACCTATCAAAATGTAGATAATTTTATAACCACTTTAATGATATAAGGTTCTCATACCAAAATATCTCCAGACTATAGGATTTTTAATAAAAATTAGCCTGGAGCAAATTTTTGGTGACAGGACCCAGGTCGTGTTTGTTAATATGTTTTATGGTTCAAAAAATATATTTCGCCTGGAAAAAGAATGAGGGGTCCACCACATAGATCGGGATCTTAGACTATTAGTGCATCACGCGTAGTGCGACGTGCTTTATGGCATATTAGACGTTTCAAATACCTCTTAAATTTTTAAAGATGGTTCGTAAATGCCAACTGGCACTTCTAAGAGTCGTAAAGAAAAATTCTTCGTAATTTGGAAATTACAATTATTTTCAATCAGTTTTTTATTACTTTTAAATTATAATTATTACTAATGATTACATAATATAAAATGAAGTTCCCCGCCGCGCCTGTCTGTCTGTCTGAAAACGATAAACTCAAACACTACAACAAAAGGATTTTCATACAGCTTTCACTAATAGATGGTGTGATTCATGAGAACAGTTAAGTATATAAATCATTAAATTTTTGTGTAAATTAGCTGAAATGTGACGGCGATCGTTGAAGATGTCGGAAAAAATCACGCAGAATGGCTTTATTGGCGTGCACCCCGTAAACTAATAAAGTTATATGAAAACAATGTATTATAGAATTATACCTCTTAAAAGACTTCCTATTGAACTGTAGCAACGCTATGTGCACGTACCTAGGAACGCACCCGAGCGAAGCGAGCGTAAGTCACTTTACTAGTCCGTACCTATTAGGTATTTATAATATTATAAATGAGAAAGTTTGTGAGTATGTATGAATGTTTGTTACTCTTTCACGCCAGAACGGCTGAACGGATCTGAATGAAATTTGGCACAGAGATAGATTATAGTCTGGAATAACACATAGGCTACTTTTTATCCCGGTAAAAGGTACGGTTCCCGTGGGATAGGTTTATTTTTGTTTTCCTAGAGACGAACCCGAGCGAAGCAAGGGTGAGGCGCTAGTAACACATATAATAAATCGCTAATTAGCGATAAGACCGCCTTTTGTGCACACTTTTGTCTGTGTTTTTTTTTTATATTTTGTTTACTTGTATTTACTTTATGATTGTGATGTACAATAAAGTATAAATAAATAATAAATAAATAAATAAAAATATGGTGAAGTGAAAGGTGCCGTCAAAATTTGACAATTATTCAAATAGCTTTTCTTAATTAAACATCGTAAAGTTAAGAATTACGTCACATTTTTTTTACTTGGTTATAAAATTGAAAATATAATTAAAACTTTTAAAAGAGGAATAGTTAATTATATTATTATGTCTGTGAAAATGATAACAGTACATTTTGTCGCCATTGCCACCAATTTGGATTTATCTTCTTACTAAATTCTACACTCGATTATCATTGTATATTACTCGTACGTACTCAATGATATTCCATATAAAACTTTGGAAGGTAAAAAAGATCTGAGTAAAATTAATACAAATAAATTTTTATACACATTTTTAAAATTGAATATTAGAAAATTCTTAATTTAAACTTCAAGTAAAAAGTAAATTGTACCTAAGTATATATGTACTTGAAACAAAAAATAAATAAAAAATTATCATGTGCATATATAATTTCTACAGAATAATTAACTTTATATATTACGTGGAATATATTCCAATATGACGTAATTTCGTTTTAAAACTACAAGTTTCTACAAAACGTCTCTTTGACCTTGTTCACTTACCTTTAAACACACTTTCTGTGTTGGAATTGCATTTCGATATTCTTCGTTTTATTGAAAACCAACCACTATCATATAAGTATCTGTGATTTTTCCAACCTGGTGCAGGTACGAACAAACTGATGTTCATATTATTGACACTAAAGCCTCCTAAGTCCTACTTTACAACTAAGTTATGTTGGATAGAAAAACTGTAGAGCTCAACTAATCCTAATTATTATTTATATGCAAAATAATTAAAATTCGCTTGGAATTAGTTCAATTGTGTGCGTACTAAAGACACAGATACTACTTGCAATTTATATTATTGTGTGATTGCTTTTTTGGATAATTAGGTATTATTATATGCGATGTTTCATTACAAAATACAAACAAAAAACCAAGAGTCGATTTCGGCCTAAAAAAAATACCAAGAAACTGTTAACTAAATCGATCGAAAGTGGAAAATTAAGTGGTATTATAACGAGCACAAAAAAGACAATGAATGTCGAGTCTCAGCAAAAATGACTAGATTAATTTCTAATCTGCTTGTTTGATGAAAGATATTTAGAATACTAAGTAAAAGTAAAATATACTCATAATTCATAATTATGAATCGACTTTCAAAAAAAAAATTGCTAACTAAAAAAACACCCCTAAAGATAGAATAATAACTTTTCTAGTTAATTTAAATCCAATATTTATAGCTTTAATGACCTGGTTGGACCAACTTTCTCTACCATTAATAAATTAAAAACTATCCCTTAAATAGGCATATTTTATTATTAAATTCTAAGAAAGCTGTAAAATAATATTATATCCGATAAATAGTATCTCCTTTGCGCCTTTACTAAGCTGGTATCATATAAAATGTTTAATTTCAAAATAGAAAGACCCAATATTACGCTGAAATGATCACTTGCAGGATATCAAATTTTTTGTTTTTTCGATTTGTATTCTGTCTGATTAGATTCACTTGTCGGCAAAAATTCCAAACTGATTTTTATCGTAAAATACGAGTAGAGTCACAGGCAAAAGCTAGTTGTAAATAATAACCAAACGTTTTTAAGTAACGGTTGAACAAGAAATTGCCCAAGCCATTAGCGCGTTACATTCCTCACAAGCTGTATTCAATTCTACATATTATACCTAACTAAACATGCACATACGAAACGATTACTAGAAGAGTTTTCTATATTAAAAATTATATAATGCATTAAATAGGTAAAACATCATTTGTTTTTTTTTGAAGTGAAATTTCTTTAGAATCGTTGTGATTTGAAACTAGATGAAATTTTCATCCCCTTAAGGGATGATTTCCAGGATAAAAAGTATCCTATGTCCTTCCCAGGGTCTCAAACTATCTTATTACGAAATTTCATCTAAATCGGTTCAGTAGATCCAGAGATTGACCCCTGCAATGTCACAAACTCACAAACTTTACCTCTTTATAATTTATGTATTAGTATAGATTAAGTTTCACTTCTATTATGTGTAAATTGCCCACACACGTATTTTTTTGTACATTTTTCACCCAGCAACGGAGCATCAGAACACCATGAGTTTTTGGAGATACCTAGTTTATTTATAGAATTACATTTTATCCCCGCAAATGAAATGAATTCCGCGAGATATTATTTTTCTTAATAGTGCATTAATGCTTTTAAATATAACGTATCTATTTTCAGAAGTTCTTTGTAAATGCTCTTTACTCAAAGCCAATGCTAAATAAATTAGCATATTTTTACCAAATTGAACAAACACTATTTCAATGTTTCTTCAGATAAGAGTATTTGTTTATTATAGCATTTTGTAGTCCTTTCTAAAATTAATATGTTTAAGTTTTTGTTTTCTTTATTAAAATAACTATGTAATTAGAGATAACAAAATATAAATAAGATTAATAGAAAAAATATGATAATTTAAAAAAAACTAAAAAAGAAACATTAGCCAGCAAATACGAAAAGAAATAGGTTAAAATGTAGTTCAAAAATTTTATATATATATATATATATATATATATATATATATATATATATATATATATATATATATATATATATATATATATATATATATATATTGGTACTCTACCAGTATCCGCGTATGTACATCTACGCGCAACTAATTATGACTCTACAACTCTACTTTGTACAGAAACGGACAAGAATGAATAAAATGAATCTTTGGATCTACTCGACATATAAAAACCTTTATACCTATAAATTCTTATTTGACGAAAATATCGTGTAACTTATAGATAAATAAAAATAGGTACAGTCGAATTGAATAGTCTTTCCTTCTTGAAGTCCACCAAAAATAATTTTATGTACAAAAATGTTTGATTTAATTATATTCATAGGTTAATAATACATATTTATAGAGCTATTTAAAATTAAAGATGGTCGGTCAAACACATTTAACGATAATACAGTCTGATTTGTTTGCTTTTAAATGCGATAGTCCGTCGTCTCACAGACGATGTATACACAATACATTATGAGCGTCGCCTTGAGTAGTAAACAGTGTTTTCCTTGTCTATGATTAATTTTGACATCTAAGACTAGACGTGTAGGTACAAGTATTAACTTGATGTGGAGAGAAAAACAATTATTAAAAATATATTTATTTTTATTAATTATGTGATAGATTAATATTAAAAATATTAATATTAATTTTGTCTGTGTTTGTTAATTGTTTATATTACTCTTTAAAAAAAAAACAGGCTGAGTAGGTATACCCTTTTTCGAAGGCGCTTAAAAAATCATCCAATAAAAAAAATTATAAATGGTGCGATCGTCAAATGAAGCAAACTATAAAAATTAAAATTAAACTCACTATAAAATGGTTAGATAATAAAACTAAAAAATGCCATTAAACATAAATCTACGTAAAGAGCCCAATATGATTAAAACAAAATTATAAATGGCGTAAAATGACGAAAAAATCAGCAAAATATTAGTTATTTTTAGACAAGGCAAAATAACAGCGTGTTTCTAATGCTTGAATTTCATATGCTAACAGTCTACTGGATAAACAATCTTCATCCTTGTGAGTGATTGATGTTCTTCTGTTATGTTATTTTTGTGAGAATCAGGAAATAAAATATATATTATTTTAATAACTTCGCGATTTTTCACAGAATTAATATTTTTAATACTAAGATGTACATATATTTCTAACATATCCAATATACAATGTAGCCAAGCCCGTCTTTTGCGTTTACAACATAGATTATAGTAATTGTACGTTTTATAATTATGAGTTATTATTGTATAGTACGTTTATAATTATAGCTAGCAATTAGCGATTAATTCAGCACATACATTACGACAACTCCACACTGGGGAGTCGAGCAAATGGGTCAAGCGATACAAATTACAAATAAAACAAATTTAAACAGCATTGATAAACAATTTATTAACTAAACTAAGCTCAATTGTAATGCCATAAAGTTATTGCGAAAATTGCCACGTGCAAACCTAAATCTTGCATGATATAGCGTGAGTCAGACATTTGTTTTGAAGTGGCGGTGTCCACTAAAACTTAGAGCTTATTATAGGCAAATACTTAGATAACAATTACTTGTTTTGCTCATAAACTAAATGAATATTTTAAAATGAATTATCGCTGTGGAAGATTCTAGTAACAGTCTGTATTAAATTTATAATCGCAGAATATTATTAGATATAATTTATTGTTAGTAGTCAGTAAGTAGTATTAAAAAGTTTAGACCATTTTTAAGTTTCCATTTATTTTTTTATTACATTAAACTATAATAATTTAAATGTATGTAGTCATTTAATTATAGAAAATATATTAAAAATTATAAATTATAACTGCAGACGATAATAAAATTAAAGCTCACGCAGGCGCGGCCTTTATGCCTTGACCTACTCAGGGAAAGGACAATGTCGCCTATGGCACGAACTGTGTCCGCAGACATATTACTATTTATATATGATTTAACTGTGTAACCCGGTTCTACTTGGAATACAAGTCCGGGAGTGTACAGCAAGTAGGTTATACTCATAAAATACAAATATTTTAAACTTTCATAAAAGAAATAATACACCATCAGTTTCATCAGAGTATTTGGTAAAAAAATTTTTTTGGTAAATTATCTTATGAATATTTTAAAAATATGTAGGTATATTTAAAATTATAAATTAATATTATAAAATAAATTTCGGTGAGCTATTACCAAAAGTAATAAGATATGAGAATATAGTTAAAGCCTGCGTAAAACGAGGTCAGATCACTATTTTAATTAGCTGTTGTGCTAATAGGTACCACTAATATGTAACATGATTGTAAAACCATGATGTAATAATACTGCATATAATCATAAAGAGAGATACATTGTAAAATAATATAATTAAAAAGTTATTAATATGAAACTTTTTTTTTAAATTAGTAAAGATTTATGGCTAAAACAAGAGTCATTTCAGACGTCGCGCCACTCCGGAAATGACCGCATTTTAGCGTACTATCTTATTTGATAAATATACAATTAAAACTCAAATCTCTCTACAAAGAAGGTTAATAGGTATATTTAATTTTAATTCTACTTTACTTCTTCTTCTTTCTTCATTATGTTTTAAATAATAATGTATTATTATATAATATATTACTATGTATCGAGTATTGAATATATTAATATTAAGACAGAATACATTTATTTATATATACATATGTCCGTCTGTTATAAATCCTTTAAATTTAAAGCTGTAATAATAATGTTTGACCAAACCACGTGTAATTCTTATTTATAGGCTAAAATTTATGAAATTAACAATGTCTCGGAAGTGGCCCCATTCTACAGCCTTGCACAAGCTGTTGTTCTAGTGAGTTGTGACAGAGTTATAAGTAAATGTATAGGAGTGCTTGCAATTTCTTCCAATATATTTTTATAATAATTAAAACAAAAATTGCTTACACTGGCTCCTGCGTGCGATTTTACCTGTGTGTGTTATCTCATCAGACCGTGAATACTGAACAGTATCCCGCTTTTACAACGAAGGTTTCAAGCAGTATCTTAGAATTTACTAGAAACTCTCTTTATTAGAATGCCCCATAGTCATTTGGCAAGACGTCTTAGAGCAGGAGTTCCCAATCAAGGAGGAACGCTCCCCTAGGGAGGCTAGGTTAGGTTAGGTAGGTAGAGCTAGGAGGGAAATAAAAATCGTTAAAAATAATGTGTTTTATTATAATAAAAAATGTTAAATAAAACTAAAAATGTCTGACTAATGAAATAAAAAGACAAGAACAAGTTGACGAAGGAAAATAGTGTTATACAGTCTGTACATCACTGGACAAAGTGCTAAACAAATAAAAAGTCAAATTTCAAGTAATAAAATTCACTATGCAGTATGCGCTCTAGATTTTTTGTTTTAGTTTTTTATTTTTTTCATGAATATTAAAAAGTATTACAATTTTATAAATAGATAAAATTCTGTCATTACTATAAATACATATTATGAGTAACATATAGTTATCATTTTTAGGATTCTGTAGCCGAAGGATCTAGACGGGGCACCATTTTTAAGCCAACGTCTTCCGTGCATGCTGTCTTAAAACTTTAATAGGTTAAAGATTTATAATATTTGAGTGGCACATATTTTACCAAAAAAAAAAATGGTCTAATAAAAAAACATGTTCTTTTTCGTTTTTTTTTTTGCTCTAAAAACGGTAATATAACAAATGTCCGTTGTGCAAGTATCAAATTTGGTACATAATATAATATAACTCGAAAGAATTACTACAAGTATTAAAATCTGAGTAAGCCAATAAAAAAATCTGAGTAAGTATGAAACGGACCGGTCTAGTTTTAAAATTTTTAATTTTGAATTATAAATTACAAATGCAATATTCTATAGTGTGACGGAACACTTCATAAGAGCCAGATTTACACTTGATTCATGTTAAAGCATATCTATGTTAGGGAAAATATAAGTAAAATGAAAATTATCATTTTTACAATTCCGAGTAGCAATATGCAACTTCCTCATTATATCTTGAATGAACACAAAATACCGGAAAGTAGGTAATATCTTGTAATATAATCCGATAACGGCGCGTTCGTGGAACTAGTTGATTCTACACTATTCGTACTTTTCAATTATTCACAGACAGCATAATAGGTACTCTAATCACTGATTAAGTAAATAAATCCTAAAGAATTTTCCTAAAATTAAATGATACTCATTTTTTTTGTCCCTTTTTCTCTAGTAGAGCCATTTTCTTATAGTATTAATAAGACACATAAATATTATTTACTAGCGAATTATTTTTATTAGAGAGACTATTGGTTAAGTTTTAACGTTTAGTATAGATTTCTCAAAGATGAGAAATTTTCCCACAGTAAAAAGTATCCTATATGTTGACCCGGATAACAGGTATCATCATACCAAATTTCATCAAAATCTGTCCAGTGGTTTTTCCGTGATGCACTAACAGACAGACAGACAGACAGACAAAAATTATAAAAACTATAGATTCAGCCTCTGTATCGATAATAATGTCTATTTCAATAAGATTTTCCAAATAAATATTTAATGTACAGATTCGGCTTGGTTACAATTTTATTATATGTATGGATTACATTTAAGAATTAATACAATTACAATATTCCGTATTAACAAGTTTTTATTTCCAGGAATGGGCCTGACATGATTTATAAATAAATATATAAATCCTAGGTAAGGTAGGTCGGTCCCGTCACGAGGAATTCCCGTAACTTCATCTGGCTGTCTTCTTCAGTTTCATACTCGAAAACAGATTTTCCAGCACCTTTAATTCAAACAATCCTTTCATAAATTACCAAGAATTTGGCCCTCAGGGCTCTAAGAACTTTAGCCAGTTTATTCAATTCAATTTTCTTGTTAATCGCTTCATAACATGCAAATTGAGCACAGATTATTTCGCCAGTGTGACGTAGACTTTGCCATTTTACTTGAACACAATTCAGATATGGAGTAATGACCGAATTCTTATTTAACATGCATTTTGAAGTTATACTACTTTTGGCACGTTTGGAAAACATTATGAGAGTAAAATTTTGACGATGCGCGCGCACACCGACAGCCAAAGAGCGACATGATAAAGTTAGCTGCATTCCTTTTAGAAACAGAGAGTTGTGACATACGGGATGAAATCTTTAGCTATTTTTGTTCTTTTACGCCAAAGAAGTATAACTTCATACGTGCGTATATAAGTTACACACACACGTTTTTTTTATGTCAAAAAGCTTTGATTAGAGTTAAACATTCATTTATTTATATACTCTGTTAATATTGCTACATATATAATTTATTTCACCTTAATGACAGGAGCCGGAATCGTTACAAGAAAAACCGCACCAGTTAATGTACTTATAATGTCAACATTGGCGAAATAAATGGTGCCCAAATGACTCTCCTAGAAGCCACTGAACAAAGGAATTGAACACTTAAAATGTCAAGTGCATTAATGGCTTAAATGTATAACTTTTAATTTTGAATGCTTGACTTAATAATAATGTATTTTATCAGAACAGGGAATTATTATAAACTAAAGTAGAGTGGCTACTAGCTACACCATCACTATATATTATAATAAAGTCGTCCGTCGCGTCTGTCTGTCTGAACGCAATGAAATCAAAAACTATCGAATGGATTTTCAGACCGCTTTGATTGATTCAAAATAAAGGTTTAGATGTATAATTCTTTAAGGTTTTATTTAAATTGGCTGAAATATGACGATGATTGTTGAAGATGTCGGAAAAAATCATGTCGACTGGGACCTATATTGGCTTGGGCCGCGTACCTACCTAAACTAAAAGTTACATGAAAACAATGTATTATAGAATTATTCCTTTTAAAAAAACACCGGACGCACTCGAGCGAAGCAAGGGTAAGTAACAAGTATTTTCATATTTTTTTATTCATACCGACATCAACAAGAGGTATGAGTGCAGATGTGTTATCGAATCAAAATATTTCTAATAATATAATACGCTACTAATTTTTCCGCTCAACCTGATAAAAATTAACCTACGAGTTAATTCAAGATACAAAGTATGATAATCCAAATTTTGCTCAGATATCTATAACGATAAATACATCTACATATAATAAAATTGTAACTATGCTGAATCTGTACATTACATACTGTATTTTTTTTAAATCTTATTGAAATACATTATTATCGATGCGGAGGCCGAATATATAGTTTTTAGAATTTTTGTCTGTCTGTCTGTTACCGCATCACAGAAAAACCACTGGAGGGATTTTGATGAAATTTGGGTATGGTGATAGCTGGTCATTTTTGAGAAAAAATAGAAAAACTCCAATGTAAGAGTATACTAATATGTAAAACCTAAGACTAGTTTTTGGTCATCTGAACGCGGGCGGAGCCGCGGGCAATGCTAGTAACATATATAATTCAATGCGACATTTATAACATGATTTGAATAGAAATAATATAGATACAAGATTTATGATGATGATGATGTTCTCCTGACCGGTTTCGGCCACGGCGGCCAATCTCATTGAGACTAGCAACTGCGCAGGAGATATTATAGTGCACAAGTGTACGCGCAGACACAACGTGCACTCTCTATTCCTGTCACTCTCATACTCCGGTGGTGCGACTGCTCGACACGGCCAGTGAGAGTTAAGGCGCAGGACCGACGGCTTTACGTGCTCTCCGAGGCACGGGGGTGAAACCAACTTCCCAACTCCGGGCTGTTACTGAGGCTTACTATACGGAAACACTCAATAACTAAACATGATAGCCACTACACCACCGAGGCAGGCAGAAGATTATATATTATTATACAAGGCCATTATATATGCATCATACCATTTTTTAAGTACAACAATTGTTTTTAGTTAGTACTCTTTAGAAAATCTGAATTTCATATGCTTTACTAGTATTACTTAATAACTACATACTAAATAATAATGTCGATACGGGGACGTGATCAGAATACGCGCTCTATAATAATCCATATTAGACTGTTCTCATTGTGCACGATTTCAAATAATAAGTTATTGTTGCCATGTACAAAGATTCATATTATAAAAGTAACAACGAAGGTAATATAGCAAAAAAATAGTTTTTGTATTCAATAAATGTTTATAAAGATTTTATAATAAAAATTCGTTAACTAAAAAGGCAGAGAAAGCTGAGCAGGTTCCTACGTCGTCTGCCCACGATTACTTCCCCTTAAGGAAACCCAGTACAATTACACCTCCGCAATCATCTTCTTTCTTGCAAAATACACAACATGTAGCGGTAAATATTGCGATAAAAGTTAGTTTAAATAAATAAAAAAGTACAGATAGAAATACTCTATCTAACACGTCACAAAGAGCGGTAATATAAGTTTCGGTATCTAGCTATTTATCAGTAAATATTATAGTGTGTAAAAGGAGGTTTTGTTAAAAAATGTACATTTTTTTTTATTTCGATAAAAGAACAAGGAAGTAAGATAGGAAATCAACATAACTTGGAAATAATTGAATTTTTTTTTTGTTATTGTTTTAAGGCTTATTATATTTTTACATATTTTTTCATAGTACTCACAAGCAAATCGTTGTTAGAAAATCATTGGACATCGTTTGGTGTAGTGGTTTGAGTATCCCTTGACACTTATGCTTAAAGCTAAGGTTCGAGTCCAGCCCGAGGTAAATATTTATACTAGACATATTTATTATTTAATATGAATAGTTGTGTCGAACTGAGCGTATGGACTTACATATTATGTTCTAAAAATTACTCACACCACACACCTAGCGAGGTCGTTGAAAGTATAGCTTTATTTATACATACATATATTTACAAATTAGTTTCCTCATTTAGGTATTTTATAAATAAATTTAGAATATAATTCTTACTGCAATTTTAAACACCACAAAAAATGGCGTCGCCCTTGAAGCGTTACAGAGGTCGGAAGGTAATCGCTCTCTGCAAACATTTCCCTGGCAATTGCAAAAGAACATCCTGCTAAGTGTTTATTAAGTAGCCATATGCGTTAATAAGCATTAAACATTAATATTGTAACATGTTATAAATTAATGTTAGTTTATTGTATATATTATATTTATCTATTATTTATTTTAAAGTCTGGACAAAATAAAAATACATAAGTATAAAACGTACCTATCTTATATCTTAACTCTTCTTTCTGTTCTTCTGTTCTGTAATGTTTAGTTCTTCTCTTATTGTTAGTTAGAAGTAAAAATATGATGTACTATGTAAGTAAACTAAATAAAGATATTAAATATATAGTTAAAAAACATATAAATATTATATAATACGTAGGTAATATTGATAGAACCTCCGTACACCATCGATCTGCTATAAAGAAGATACCATTTATTTTGAAAACCTATACAGGTACTAGGTTACGTATTGGCTTCTTTATTAGAAGGCAAATTCAAAAAATTGCGAAATATGTACGAGTCAAAACGGCGAAAAAATCATGTCTGTTGTATGACAGCCCCCTTAAATATTCATTTTATTCTGTATTTAGTGTTTGTTGTTATAGCGGCAACAGAAATAAAATGTAAAAATTTCAACTCTCTAACTATCACGGTTCATGAGATACAGACTGGTAACAGACGGGCGAACAGCGGAGTCTTAGTAATAGGATCCCGTTTTACCCTTTAGGTACGGAACCCTAAAAAATACTGCATGAGCAACCAACTTATTCTAATCTAGATAGAAACGCGCAAATTGTAGAGTTCAGTTATTGGTCTAAGGTCTTTAAAATTATAAAGTATTAATGTATTACCCAAGCGTTTTTTTTTTAATTTAATATATAAATATCTTTTGCCACGGTGTTTGTGGTCGCACTCCTCCGAAACGGCTCGACCGATTTTAGTGATTTTTTTCTGTATATTTGGTAGGTATGAGAATAGATCGTTAAAGTATTTTTCACCCTCCTACCCCCACCCGCCATTTTTTAATCGCTATATGTTATATTATTTATATAAATACATAGTAATGAACCCGAGCGAATCGAGGATGAGTCGCCGTATGACAGTTTTTTTTTGTAGATTGAACGCAAGCGTAGCCGCGGGTTCTGCTAGTAATGTAGGTACAATTATTAATATGACAGCTAGACATTATAGGTATTCTACATTTGACTTGTTCTCACTGTGTTCAGAAAAGGAATCCAAAATATTTGATATGAATGTCTGAAACAGTGATATGTATAATTGCATGTACTCGTAAGTATCCAGCGAGATAGCGGCTGATAAGATATAAGATACAAACACGATTTAACAAACAGTGTAGGATTTTAATGTATAATCTCATCTCAAGGTTTCTGTAGATAACTTCCAAATCGATGCAAATTTTAAAGAACAACACCATAAGCCCTTTTTCAGTCTACGGCGTAGCTATTGGCTAAGTGGTGATAACTGATAAGGTGATAACTGATAAGATATAGTATTATTGAGATAGAAGACCTTGCTTACGTAAGATATACTAATGTACGAACTATATGTATGTAATTCATAAGCGTTGGATATTGTCTAACATTTTAAGTGATTAAAAGAAGATTTCTAATATCGTAAGTAATTTACTTTATCTTAGTTAATCTATACAGATAAATAAAATTGAAGTGTCTGTTTGTATAACAGCTTTTATATGCAAAATAACAGCTTTTTACTAAACGCATATGGAATTATATACTAACAAAAACTTACT
Source organism: Brenthis hecate (assembly GCA_951806755.1). Taxonomy (NCBI): domain Eukaryota; kingdom Metazoa; phylum Arthropoda; class Insecta; order Lepidoptera; family Nymphalidae; genus Brenthis; species Brenthis hecate. The sequence continues at coordinate 5,155,973 of OX638280.1, forward strand.
TATAAAAAAAACATAATTTTTCAAGTTTTTGTCTGTCTGTTTGTTCCGGTTAATCGCCGAAACGGCTGAACCGATTTTGACGGGACTTTCACTAATAAATAGCTAATGTTATAAGGAGTAACTTAGGCTATTTTTTTCTAGAAAAAAATCAGGGTTCCGCTCAAAAAAATTAAAACGTACCTAGGGATGCACCCGAGTGAAGCGAGGGTAAGTCGCTAGTATGCAATAAACATCCACAAAAAAGTGCGTGTTAAGGTGTATACTATTAATCCCCATATACGCAATCATCCAGCCTATTTCATATGCTCTCTGCTAAATCTGTGTATAATGTACATATGTATGATATTGTCTGACAATAACTTTATTGGTTTTTCGTATCCAACGAACATAGTCTGCTCTGTGCCAAATCCAGCAGTAAGGATATATTCAAATTCAAAATATTTAATATAAATAAAATTTTATATATTCATAGGGTTCCTTTATATAATACATAGGAAAACTATTACTAGAAAACACAAACTAGTATAAGAGGTACAATCCCCTTTGAACGCCATATTATGAACTATGGCAGTTACCAGTGCCGGATTCAACCCTCGCGCCGCCCCTGAGCACTGTTAAGAAATACCGCCCCATTACCAAAATTTTGCATAAAATGGATAAAGTTTCGATAAAGCTCAATTATCTTAATTTTTGATAAATGAAATAAATAATTTATTTTTCTATTTATTCATTTTTTATAAAATAAAAAACTATTTTCGACAACAAGAAGATTTTTTTTTATTTATCTCTCGAATTTTGGCGCCCCTGAAAATTTGCCGCCCTGGGAACTATCCCCGAGTGCCCCTAGTGTAAATCCAGCGTTGGCAGTTACACTTGGTTGTAAAAAGATTAAAGACTTTTTGACTCGAAAAGAAGATTTTTTGACTCAATAGACGTTATTAGAGATTATAAGATGAAATTCCTACTCACAAAATTCAAATTTTCGCGGGAAAAGAATTGAGGCCAATAATCTTCTTGAAGCAAAAAAATACAGAACTGTTAAAAAGCTTTACAAAATAAGTCTTATAAGAATAAAGTAACGAAAATTAGTTAATTCATTATATTGGCTATATTTGTTTGGATATTGTGAAAATAATCTTCACAAGTAAATATATCTTGAATTATTTCCAAACAAACCTACGTAAGAATTTATTTTTGTAATAAGGTCGAGCTATATGCATCAAGAAATAGAAATAAATATAATTTAATTTTAATCAATAAACAGTCCTTAGCTTTAGTGTCTACATTTGATATAACATATTTTATATCTACAACTACATATGTATAATAAAATTCTAACTGAATCGAGTCTGCACATTCAATATTTTTTGGACCATCTTATTGAAATAGTCATTATTATCGATACAGGGGTCGAAATTCGAATCTATAGTTTTTAGATTTTTTGTTTGTCTGTCTATCTTTGACCGCATCACGAGAAAACCACTGGACAGATTTTGATGAAATTTCGTATGATGATAGCTGGTATTTCGGGTCAACATGTAGGATACTTTTTATTGTAGGAAAATATCTCATCTCCTGGAAATCAATACTAAACGTGAAAACGTAACCAGGAACGAAACCGGCGGAGCGAGGGTGACTCGCTAGTTATATACAAAAATGAATGTACTAACTAACTAGTCGTCATTTCTAGGCAAATAATGGCCGAAAATTAAAATAAATTACAAAACTAAAATCAGTAAAATCTAGTTCCAAAACCATGCTTGTCAACTGTCAAAGGAACAATGTTCAAGTTCTTTTGCTTCGCAGACATAAAACTGTTTTTATTTTTTGGTAATGATACAAAAGCCCTTAATTATTGAGTTTGATCGTACTATACACCAGCTTCAATTTAATTCAATTCGATTTTTGACGGTAACAACGGTTATTATCCAAATTAACTAGTGAGCGGGTGTCGTCAAGTTGAATGCCCCGGTCATCACTCCGTACGATTGTATGAGACACACTGTGTACATATATTATAATATTACTTTATACGTATAATTTTATATGCTTAATAAACTTTAACTTAAAATAAAATATCAGTTTTAGAACTTTAATTAATTTAAAAAGTTACAATTTGAAAAGTGTCAAAAAAGAGATTATTATTAGGTATAGGTTAGTTAGTACCTAATAATAAAATCTTATAGAAGATACACAGTTCTATATTGTTTTATACCGGTTTAGTTGAATTCGTGTGTACTTCTTTTGTGTATCTATAAAATATATACGGGATATCTTAAATTTTAACAGATTTCCAGAAAGAAAAATTGACGATACTTTAAAATTGATTTTGAAATTGGTGTACTCTCTTAATTAAAAAAAAATATAGTGTTGTTTTTATTTCTAGAAGCTTATTATGTGATTTTGTTATTAATTATGCTGCATTTTTTAATAATTGACCATTGTTAGTTTTCTTTTCTGCACTGTTTCAGATATTTTCAAAAATTGTAAAACGGATGTAATTTTTAAATATTCTTAAATTAACAAAAACGTACCCACTAAAATGCTCAACATCTTAGAATTATATGTGGTACAAAAATGGCTTTACTTTCTGGATATTATTCAACGTGAAGTAATCAATTAATACTTTTATTTATTTGTGAATAGGACTTATATTCACATATACCATTTTTTTAAATACGATATTCTTATTACAGATTGATGGTTTTGCTCGATTGTATGTAAAGTAGCTACATTCAAGTCATATTGAAGTGTCAAAATTGACATTGTTCTACAGACAATTGGCAATAAATCTTGTCTGACTTTTTATAGGATTCCTCTTTTAGGGACTGCTAAAATATATTTGAATTTATACTTAAATATTAAAGGCAAAAGCTTGGGATTTGTATAAATAAATGCAACCTTTACAAAAATTGTGTAACTTACCTTGGTAGACTAATGGTTAAGTTTACGTCATAATAAACCATAATTACCTTTAGAATATGTATTATAAAAAAAAAGAAAACTATGGAAGAAGAAACTTATTTGTGGACTGTAGGTAACTATAATTGTGTCTACTATCTACCTATTGTAACTATATTGTACTACTATCTACTTCGTGTACCTACTACATATATACACATAATGCATTAATTCTATTTTATGCAAAATTCTAATGTTTGATGTGTTTGTGAAATATTATTTTTTATTTAATATCTTTATGAATTTAAAAAGATCTCCATAAATTTTGTTAAAAATACAATTAGAGAGGAATCAATATATTTTAAAATGACAACATTACCCAATTCCCATTGAGAATCCTATCTATGTTATTGAAAATAATTATAACTTTTCGTTAAGCTGAACAAACATTTAATGGGTATCAAATATAGAGTTAGGATATGAACGTAGCCTTATGGTGCGGGCTCAAACCCTCGACAATGAGTGATGTCCCCCATTCTTTTCTTAAATATTTTCGGTGAAGTCATTGACTTCAACCATACCGTATACAGCCATATCGTATCAAAAGATTTCGTTCTCTGGCAATTTATTGTTGTTGAATGTGGTTAGTGTACCTAAATTTGTCAATTTTTTAAACTCTCTCTCTTATAATAATGTATTTATACCTTTGAATAATAAAGATTAAGCAACCGCCGCTATATTATGTTTACAGGATACGAAAAACTTTGCAAGTTTAAGTGCAATAAATAAGATATAAAACACATATCTATTTACGAGTAAATATACTCTACGTCAAACTTACATCAACTTTTAAAATAATAAATTTAGAAATAAATAATTAACGAATGCTGACAAATTGTTGACTTTGATTAAACGACAACGATCGTCTCACATTTGGTGTAGAATGATGAAAGTAAAAATTTCTTTGGAATAATTTACGTATACGTTTTCTATTTAATTAGAATAAAGATGTTTTTGTAAAAAAAATACAAAAGTATTATTGTATATTATTTTAAAATAATTACCATTTTTACATAATCACATTTACATAGATATGTTAAGTTATATTATATTAAACAAAGTATACAGTACACATATAACAAACAAAGAAAAACATGAGACCTAATAATAATAAGTAAATTGAACTTCCACTTCACATATTTCATTTTTTATTCCAATTAATGTAGAACGCTACAAACTCACAAGTTACAACTGTGTAACTAATTGTAACATTTCTTTGTACCAAAAACATAACGAACTAATCAAGCGGGTTACACACATACACAAATTATAATATTATTATACAAGACACACACGTGCGCATACGCACGTATACATTTTCTTTGTCTTTGAACAAAGAACGATTCTTCACTGATATGGACTTGACTGAATAAAGGAAATCTTTTTCTAACGGAAAATCATTTTCTATTGTATTGTTTTTTGGACCGTTTATTTATAAATGAATGCTTATGAGTTTGTTTTACACTGTAATTAAATACAAAACATTATTAATATGAAAGAAAACAAGCTCGTTACCTTTTTTGTTGTACTCAATAGGTAATTTATTTTTTAGAGTATAGTATTATATGACCCGTGGTGTTTCTAATTATTAAGTTTATAATAAACTAGCAGTCTGCCCAGGCTTCGAAAACTAGCAGAATGTCCAGGCTATGACGGGATACTTTTCCATATAAACTTTGCCACCCCTTTAGAGGTTGAATAAGAAAAAACCTTTGTAACGGTTCCATTTTGTTACAGGAAAAGACTGACAAAGTTTTAATCTTTCATGACCAGGCAGTTTGGTAAGGTCGTTGATAAATCAATTACGACAAGCTACTTTGTCAAATTAGCTAATGTCTAATGAGTGATAGATAAAACGGTAAGTAAGCTCTTACTATGTCCTAAACTAACATTGTCAGCTTACGTGAAATTTTATTTACGTACCTACACATATATCAAAGTATAAAGCTTAATTTTAGAGGCTTTGTTATGCGCAAATATTCGATTTTATAAATTATTCATTAATTGACTAAGACTATTAAAAAACTTATAAATTGCTTTGTTTTTAACGAAGCTGTTATGGACTGTTTACTGTTTAGTATTGTTCATTTTAAATAATATTTCAAACTTTGTAACAAAAGAGTTTAAACTTTAATAATTTAAGTTGTAATGGAGAAATATGACAAACTTTTTTCACGGTTCATTCGAAGTGACCTGCGTGCGGTCTTTGTTTTAACGTGAGCGATGTAGCAAAAAATGTCTACTGTCTAGAATTGATTTTTATCAAAATAATAATGCGCATAAATAACGTTTTAAATATTTTAAAACATTACAATCTATCACAATCTATCACAATTCTTTAAGCAATATTGAGAGTCAATGTAACCGTGTAAGTATTAAACGAGTTATGTCAGCTGCACCTATTAGTAAACTGTAGTGTAACGAAAATAGACTCTTTCAACAATGCTTATTTATAAATACGCTTTTGACGTTCTGTACTTGATTTACTTTGCTTCCAATGGTATGTATTGATAGCGAGCTATACTAAACGCGTGTAAACAATGAAAGAAAGTGTGTCAGCTGCGCAGGAGTCGCTTTCCGCGATTGCGTTGCGTTGTGAAACCCGTAGAAAGTAGAAGTTTGCGGCAAAACCCAAAAAGGTTTAGCAGAAAATTATTTTTAACCTTTTTCCTTGATTTTATTTAATATTTATTTATGTTAGTAATAAGTTTAAATAAATAATACCTTAAAAACAGGTTTTAGATATATTATTTTATTTTAAATGTTGATTGATTACACTTACTCTAAAAATAGATATATTCACATATATTATATGGTATGAGTAAATATTATGCAATTAGACACCGTTTACAATCATAGTAAGTTCATGACTTTGCGTAATGTAGAGGATGTTTGCTGTAGTCGTAATTTCGTTTTATAAAATACATATGTATTTGTAAACTAGAGAAAAACAAAAACAAATCTAACCCACGGGAACCATACATTTTTCCGGGATAAAAGTAACCTTTACAGACTATAATCTATCTCTGTGCCTTTCCATACAGATCCGTTCATCCGTTCTGGCGCGATTCAGTAACAAACATCCATCCATCCAAACTTTCGCATTTATAATATTAATGGGATAGCAAATATAATTTTCGATTTCTCAAAACTCATTAGGATATGGACAACGGATTTTCCACTGAACAAACATAATAGCTATATAATAGATCGTTAGCTAATGACGATTAAACATTTTTATTTCGAAACACATCGAGTCCATAAGTGTGCCGTTACATAATCTATTTATACTATAAGCGACATCACAATGGGTGTAATGAATCTCAGAGATTTATTCTATTGTACTTGCGCGTGCGCCACTGGATGAACGCCAATTGATTTCCAAACGTCAAACAGATTAAAAAAAATCTTTAAATTTTTTTTTTTGTATCAAGCATTTTGTTTTACGCTTATTAGATAAAGCGACGATACTGCTATTGCCCACTGCTTTAGCTTATCTTTAGAAATACAATATACGATACATATTTGATAAAATTTATGTAATAATACGTATAATACACATACATATATATAAATAGTTCCTGGAAAAATAAAACAAATTATTAATGATTTACCAAATTCGCTTCAAGAGTTATCTTGAGTTTTAGTGTTGTTTTCATCGACACCAATATACAATAAGAGAAGGAGAAGAAGGTACCTACGAGTACCAACGATACGTATACTAGATAAAGATTAGCAGCGGTGTTCTAAAGGAGTGTTTCCAAGAAATAACGATCAAAAATAATAAAATTTCTTTCAACGACGTCCTCTAAGACCAAGCCCATTAGTTTCTGTTCACACATTGTCACGGTATTTTTTTTCACCGCATGAGTCAGACTAACACTAAGGCCGACCGCACACGATGTTACTCGGTGCTTGGACCTTTTCCAATTCTTTAAACAATAGCAAAAAATAAAATAAAATAAAACTTTTATTTTAAATGCCTAATTAACTTTTACCAAATAACGCTTCCATATCTTTTTTTTTTGTTTTAGCACTTTAACATACGTAAGCAAAGAATAACTGTTCGCATTGTAATATTAGACGGGTGCTTTGTTATATTGTAAAAAAGAACAAGTATCGTTATCATTGACAGAGATAGTAATTTTGTTTTAACAATACTAAAATGTTTCTCACTAACTATGGCTCAGAACTCAAGCCTACCTAAAATAAATTTAACTTTTGAGAAAACTCTTTCTCCACGCAAATTTTTGCCCATCTGTTACTTATTGTATTTAGCCCTTTTTAACGTCCCACTGCTGGGCACGGGCCTTCCTTCAATACTAGGGGGATCAGGCCATAGTTCACCACGCTGGCCAAGTGCAATTTAGTAGAATTTACATGTCTTTCGAAAACTTGCTAGGTTCTCTCAGACATGCAGGTTTCCTCACGATGTTTTCCTTCACCGTAAGGCAAGTGGTAATCATGTTAAAAATGATTCGCACATGAAAATATCAGAGGTGCGAGACCCGGGATTTGAACCCGCTTCACTCGGTTTCCCAAGCGAGCGCGTTACCACTGGGCCACCACTGACTCTTACTGTTACTTATTTCAATTTTTATATTTTTACTAGCGTTAACTATTATAGTGTCATCTTATTTAATTGTAAGCCCGCCGACCCACAATATTAGATATGCAAAACGGCACGAAAACAAATTCCAGTTTCTATCACTTTTGTCCTTTAAATATTTGTTATTGTATTAGATTGTTTTCAACAAAACAATCTGAAATTTTCCACGCATTAAACGAATACACAAACGAGCTAAGCTGTCGTCAAATACGAGTTTTTTTTAAGTCAATAAACAAAACCACAGTCGACAAACACAATGGGATATTATAATGGTTTTACAAGGTTTATACTACTTTAAAGTTATTGCAGTGTTATCAAATAGGTCACTAGATATCGACATTACCTACTGAAATAAAATAATGTATATTTTATATTTGGATAAATACGTTCGATTCGTTACAGTTCTAGATTAAATTACATTCCATTGCTTGTTTTAACGTATTATAAATATCTATGTTTTAATAACACCGAGCAAAGTTTACGTTTAAAAGTATATTGTATATTTAATATTTTGTTTGTAAATATATGGTGGTATTATAGAGAGCGTAGGTCCGTGTTGACATTCGCTATTGTGATTTGCTTGCTACCTTTTTTCTGACCTATGCATATTATGTATCATTATTGCCTTATCCCTCAACGACCGCGGACACGCCGGCGTTACAGTTAACAATAGATTTCTTAGACATTTTATTATTTTTTTAGAAATTTACCTAGAGGTGTTAAGTAAGTTCGGAAGTAAACACAGTATGTTATTGTAAGAAATTTGATCTCATAAACGTCATAATTTAATTCGGATTTCCGCTTAATGTCAGGCAATAGCGTCTTGGCCTTCATCGCCTTTGTTTTCATGATAAATTCATATTCTAATAACCAGTCGAGATTATATTAAAAAACATAATAATTCTTTATAGTCACGCATAAATTACTTAACGTGTTTTTCTTAATATTTTCTCATTGCTAGATTCATATATACATGTAATATGTATATGAATACCTACTTTTGTAGGTACTTGTTGAAGATTGTTCTTCCTTTGTATTTTTGAAGTGAAAACTTCTTTAAGCAGGTTTGGAATGGAGAGTAAATTCATGTAACTCATCTACATGGTCACGTGACGTGTTAACTGTATCTAACACTCACGATAGAACTGTTTCTTAGTTGTCATTTCTGTCGGCAGTCCTCATGACTGCTTTTTTTACTTAAAACTTATTCTTTGTCAAAAAAAAAAGTTTTTAAATTGATCAATTAATTATCTGTGCCAAGTTTACATTTATTTCTAGTGATATGAGTCAGATGTGACAGGTTTTCATTCATTGTGTATTTATGTAATAGTTATGTCGGTAATGTTACGCTTGTTATCACATGAACATTGTTATCATTGTACTCCAATGATTCTTATGCTCTGATCTTACATAATTAGAAATAAGATATAAGTATTGATATGTTATATTTGATGTGATAAATTTCAAAATTTTTACGGTCATTTGCACAAAAAATATTAACACCTCCAGGTAAATTTGTAACAAATTAAATCTCTAAGAAATCTATTGTTAACTGTAACGCCGGCGCGTCCGCGGTCGTTGAGGGATTAATTTGGTTTAATATCTTTAATGTATTACATTGAATGCAAACAACGAATTTAGTGCAAGTAGTCTAGGGTTAATATTCGGCAGTTGGTTTTTGTTTTGAAGATCAAAATAAAAGAAAATATATAATGGTATAATAATCTTCATAATTTATTTTCTCTCCATTCAGTTTTATCATACAATACGTATTCAGTATAAAACAATATTCTTTGTTAAATTCATAAAAATATATTATTTTAGTATAACTGTTTTTATCTTTATAAACTTACAAATTATTGTTAACATTTTGAAGAATCATTTTGTATAAAAATAATACAAAAAAGAAGGTAAACTCGCCGTTGCACGCCCTTTTAGGTAGTACATAGCACATTATACTCATATTTATATTATCATACAAACCGACGGCGAGTACCCCATAGTCTATAACAATTCAACTTGTTAATTGGTATAATATTACTTACAATAACCTATAAGAATACAATGGTACAGTACTATCTCACTGTAGCTCATTAAATGGTAACAAAAACAATAAAAACATAGGTATAGGCATCAGTTTACAAAGCGTAGGCACTCGAGATTGCTACTTGATCCTAGTAATTAAACATTCTCACTAATAAATACATCGCACATACGATATCCTTACAAATACTCTCTTGCTTACGGAATTTTCATCCATTCATTCATCACAATTTTTAATCGGACGGCCTCACGTTACAAGACCTTTAAAGAGCACCGGGTCAGTACTGAGACATTTACAAAACTGAGAAACATACATCTCGCAACATTCGGGACGTACTCGATCTCACACTCTGGCAGTCCGTTCACATAAGCATTTCGCCGTCGAGCATAACGTAAACGAATCCGTCAGGCATCGAGGCGCCATTATAGTAATGAAAAAAGTTAACCTTGTGCAACAAAACGTGATTCGGAACGTCCGACTGCCGAACACATGGCCGCCATTCCGCGAGGGCGGCGCAGGCGGAATTTTAATTAACAGAACATCCGCTCGTGACTTGTGCGATGCGTCGTTGCCAGCTTCACTTATAATATTATCCCTTTCGCACCAATCATGTTTCGGTCCCGTCGGAGGACCCTTTTCCACAATATAAAATTGTGCATATTTAAATTGCAATAAAAGTACAAAAAATATACATTTTATAAACGTTTCGAACGCCTCGGGCCACAGTATAAACGAACGAGCGTTGCAAATCCGTATACTGAGAGTCGAGACGGCAACATCGCTGGAACGGGAAACTCGCCGGAGAGCTGGCAACGTCGCGTCAACCTCGGCCAGTCTGCAGTCGAATGACGTTGCACGATAATCCTTTCTAGTTTCTATATACACTATTCTAAATGAGACAACGCAATACTGATACGAGGAAAATCATAACTGCGACTTACAATGGTAGCTTATCTTGCGACTCGCTCTAAGTACATCCTTGGCTTAGGAGTTAGGCCTTAGCGCACGCAGACTACCGAGCGGGCCGGCCCGGTTGGCGGGTCGCGGCCGCTGTCACTCGCGACCTCTCAAACAACACAACATCCATCGTAGCTTCACCTTACACACTAGAGTTAACTATATATTACACGGTAAAATTAAGATCACAAATCGCTTTGTATGCTGCGTCCGAGCGGGCGCGACTAGCATGGAATGTGGGGAGCGGCGCGGCGGCAGCGCGATCAGAAGTGCGTGTCGATGTGGCAGCCGCCGTTGGCGTGCTCCAGCACCTGCTGCTTGAGCCGCGAGACGTGGTCCTTCAGCTTGACCACCATCTGCGCGAGTTCCGCGTTCTCGCCCTTCAGTAGCTTCACCTTCTCCTCCAGCTTGGAGATGCGCTCGAGCTTGCGCCGCCGGCATTTGGACGCAGCCACTCGGTTCCTTTGCCTTTTGCGCTCTAACTTTATCCTCTCCTGCGAGTCCATGTCGATGGGCGAGAGTGGAGGCGAACTGGACGCGCTGGGGACAGTTTGAGGCTCGTCCTTGACGACCGGGGTAGGGTATCGGTCTAACGGCCGGTCCAGATCGGCGTACACCCGCCGCCCGTGTGGCTCGGGCGCGTTGTGGTGGTGCAACTTGTCTAGCGCCTCAACGAACGGACGCGCGTACATTTCCTGCTCCTCCGTCGGGGCCACCGCTGGGAACAGCACCGCTCCGCCAGGTGTAGGGGTCGCTGTTGTGATCATGCCGTTCTGCATGATAAGTTTCTCCAGCTCCGGCGAGCCCAGCTTCAGCAACTGGAGGTCGGGCGAGGAGAGCACGGGCGCGCCGTTGCGAGCCCTCTTCCCGCCTCGTCCAAAATCCAAATCCAAGGTTAGGGACCTCTTCAGATTCTCCACGGGGCCACTCATGGGATAGGTATGTTCGTCATAAAATGTGGTCTCCATCCCGTGGCCTGTTTGCCGAACCATGTGTTAGCACCAAACTCCTCGATAACACTATAAAGTCACTTCACGAAGAAAACTTTCTCATGCGGCAACGTACATCCACCACCGTCGACGTTCCACTTGTTTCTAAACATTGTTAAGAAACAACCATTGCTTTTATTCCATGACTCAGATAAGCTATTTTTAACTATCGCGTGATAAAGGCGCGCTCTGATTGGTCACATATGACGTGATATCGCGCGCCGCTCGTCCGCTATTGGTCGGCTCGGGTATAGCGAGGCGCGAGGCCACAGCGGGCTGTTTACGACTTCGTGCGATTACCGAGAATCGAGGGATCTATGTCCATTGTACTGGCGATAACGTAAATACTACTGAGTTTTATTAAATATATAATTAGAATATTATAATCCTGCACTCATAAGCGGTGGGAACGTTAAAGCTAATATCTGAGTATTTTTTATTTTACTTTATTTAAGTATATGCTAGATTTAGATATTTTTAATTTCACTTCTACATTCAATCATGCTTAATTTAGTTATAATAATAAATATTTATGGATAATTTAAAATCGGGTCATAAATGTATAATCTAGGATATTTTCATAAAATAAAACAATATGTACAAAATCCTGATTCGGTTGACTTTTTTAAAAATATCATTGCCTTATAGATCTTATAAAAATATATAATAATTTTAATCACTTGTTTTGCTTTTAAAATAAATTATATTAATCTCATTATTAATATTATAAATGCGAAAATTTGTTACTCAATCGCGTCAGAACGGCTGAAGGGATCTTGATGAAATTTGGCACAGAAATAGATTATAGTCTGGAATAGCACAAACGTCACCTTTTATCCCGGAAAAAATGTACGATTCCCGTGGAATAGATTTGTTTTTGTTTTTTTTATTAGGGACGAACCCAAACGAAGCCAGGGCGAGTTGCTAGTAATAAGTTATGTACATTGTCTGCTCATTCATTACATATTTAATTTTTACTCATTAATAAAACTAACAAAAACTTTTATAAATTCGGAAAATACAGTGGAAACGGTACAACAAAGGGGCGAGGTGAAGGCGGGGTAACCGCGCCTCAGCGCTACAAGAAAATATATGCGAGAGGCGCGCGGGAAGGGGCTATGGCGGCCCCATAAGAGCAAGTGAGACCAACATATACACCGCACTCGCTCTCTACAGATAAAGTTCACCAATTTCAAGTAGGAAAATTATCCCTAAAATCCCTTCTATTTCTTTATTATTTATTGTATTCAAAATGCAAGTATCTACCTATTTTAACACTATAATTTGATTATGTACCTCAGATTATTTTATAATAATATGCTGCAGATATATTTATTACCCATTAAATATATTTATATCATTAAAAGTAAACTCTTAAAATGCACTCTTGAACGCAAATATGCAACTTTGATAATGTTTCAGATAGTGAAAGATATTCATAAATTTATCTTTAGTCCTGTCGTTTTTAATAGATATTTATGTATTATGTATCAAATGCCTTATCAACAAAGTCACTATTGTTGTAATAATCTACACCGGACATAAAGCAGCGATGCTCCTGCCATCTATTATGACATCTGGCATCATCTTTTTCTACTCCTTACTAGATGGCGCTTTATAATTAGTAGATACAATTATGAAAATATAATTTAATACATTAATTAAATATTAGTGTAGTTTTATATGATCTGTGATAAAACAAAAAACGAACAGAATTTTATTTTTTTTCTCCATATAATGGAATAAATTAAAAATGCAGGTAAAACCTGGTTCAAATAGAAGGGACGCTGTTCAATCATAGATGGCGCTAAGTATTTTTTCTCTGATATTTTTATCGAAGTTTTCTACGGCGTTGTATATTGGTTGACCGTTCATTTTAATATTTATTTATAACCATCGGACAAATGAATATAGTTCTTGAGATTAAATGTTTTAATAAAAAAATGTCGAAATAGCTTTCTTAAACAAATCTTTTTTGGTATGTTTTTGGGCCCATTAGTTCAATATTAATCAAATTTTAGTTATTCTTTACTTTTGTGTAAAGATTTCGACATTTGATCTAGATCATAATTCTAAGTTACTTTCCGAGATATCAGATTTTTTGGGGTCTATGTATATAGACAGACAGTTGTATATGGTATTGTTCCTTTCTATATAATCTCAATAGATTACACATAAGCCGCGTTGACACGATCAAAGTCTACTTTGACAACATTGTTTTGATGACTACTTTGACGCAACTTAGATCATGTAAACGAGCAATCAACGCTACTTTGATGTGGACTTTAACAAAGTGTACTTGGACCGTGTTCTACTTTTCTTAAATTCTGCTTTGACAAAGTAGTTTTGATAACTACTTTAATACTTTCTTAGACTAAGGCGATTTTGACATTTTAAATAAAACTATCTTTTCGCGAAATAAAAGATAGTTTTATTTAAAATACTTTGATCGTGTAAACGAGCAATCAAAGCGCATTTAGACGTCGGCGTTCAAAGTGGACTTTATCAAAGAGAACTTCGTTTCAAAGCTTTTTGTCAAAGCAGACTGAGCGTGTCAACGTGGCTTTAAGAGTCCCATGGCACTATGTGAAGGTTTGAATGAAATTTTCGTGTATTTTAACGTATATTTATTGGTTTAATAAATTAAAAAGAAAAGACATACAATAAAAATATTTATTAATTTTATTTATTTTTAATTCTTATATTTATTTAACGGTAACAGATATGACGCGTATATCGTCATATGGTTTGTCTGTCTTGGGGTTGGTCTTTGCGTTGCCGATGTTCTGCACCACTTCCATGCCGCGGACGACGCGTCCGAACACTGTGTGCTTGTTATCTAGCCATGGCTGTGAAAATAAAACATTATTTAATAATAAAATAATAATAAGTAAATATTTATTATACACAAGTTTGTTGCTAGAATGTATTTATTTAATTTATGTATATATGTTAATGTAATTTATGAATGCCCAATCGAAACTTGTTTTTACTTCTTGTTTTAGCTTCGGAAAAGAAATTGTTTTGATATTTTTTTACGTTTCTGTTTACTTCACCTAATAATTAAGTTTTCCTACACAGTAAGACAAAATCATTCACACATGAAAATGTCCGAGGTGAGAGTTTGAACCCACTTCATCTGGTTTTGCGAGTGATCATGTCACCACTAGGCTACTACCATCTGTGGCACTGTGGTGTGTGGTGTATAAATAATAAAAAAAACATATCTATAGTAATATTATAAAGAGGCAGTTTGTTTGTTTGAACGCGCTATTATCAGGAACTACTAATCCGATTTGAAAAATTCTTTTTGAATTAGCTAGCCCATTTATTGAGGAAGGCTATAGGCCATCATGCTACCCAAGGGACAGAGCAGTAATGATAAATGTCAACAAATCGGGCGGACTTCCATACATTATTGTAAAAACCAATCTTTATAATCAAACAAATTTAACGCGAGAGAAACAACGTGGCACAGCTAGTTAAAATATAAACATACTGTAGGAGCTAGCGTGATGAAAAATTGACTGCCATTGGTGTTGGGCCCAGCGTTGGCCATGCTGACGGTGTAGGGACGATCGTGTTTGAGGTTCGGTCGGAACTCATCCGCGAACTCTCCTCCCCATATACTCTCTCCACCTGTACCCGTTCCTGGAATTAAAAATAATAATTAATAATTATTGATATTACTTAAAAAGAAATTATTGTTAATTATAATTATTATTAAACGGGCATTTTAAAATCTATGGGTCTACCATGTCTATTTTTGGTACACCACAATTTATAAAGGCGCCAATGATGTACGTATCATGAACTTACGTATATATATGTATATTCTGAGCTAATAAACATCAGAATTAACCATGAAGCCCGACAATAAGGTTTTAAAATAATTTACAAATGAAAATTTGTATGCTATATAAATAAATGTTAATAAATAAAATAATTAACGGATTTTATTATAACAAAGAAAAAAAAATACGAACTAATGTTTAAAAGAAGAGAAAGTAATTTAACACCTCCAGGTAAATTTCTAAGAAATTAATTAAAATTCTAAAAAAGTCTATTGTTAACTGAAACGTCTGCGTGCCCGCGGTCGTGGAGGGATTAATTTTATTGTAATTATTCATATTTTGTCATCAAAAATTGAAAATTAAAGATTTAAAAAAGGCGCAAGTTGACAGCGCGTTCAATGCGCGTCGGAAACGCGTCAATGGCACACGAAAACAAAACAAAACAAAAAGGCAAAACGTGCATAGGTCCTGTGAGGTACTGTTATATCCTTTTTTTACATTGCCGTCCTTTTTACAACGCGGTAAAAACTTAGTAAGCATTTATTCAATCCACAGTATTTTACCTTCATATTAACATTAATCAGCAATTGGATTGTTCTTTTCTATATTTATTTTAATTTCATTTTAATAGTTAGACTCAGAGTCTCGGGTAGATAAGACATCGATTCCGAGACGCGTTAAAGTTCGGAAGTCAAAACACTTAACAATTTGTGTGGAATATTTTTTAATTAGACATTTAGGTTTATTTTGTAGTCGTTTTTTAAAAACAAACGGGGTCGTCCTCATAACAGTACGTACGTAACAAGATAACATAGATAGACGTATCCATCCAGATAGAGGCACGCACCAGTGGGGTCCCCCGTCTGCACCATGAAGCCCTTGATGACGCGGTGGAAGACGTGGCCGTTGTAGTAGCCGGCGCGCGCGAGGCCGCCGAAGTTCTCGACGGTGCGCGGCGCGTGCTGCCCGAACAGGCGCACGTGCACGTCCCCCAGCGACGTGTGCAGCACCGCCTGCTCGTACAGCCGCTGCACGCCTGCGGTCGCATACACGAAGACATGGTAAGTAGTAGTAGTAAAAAAACAAATCTATCCCACGGGAACTGTACGATTTCCGGGATCAAAAGTGCTTAATCATGTGCTATTCCAGAATATCTATCTCTGTGTCAAATTTCCATCCAGATCCGTTCAAACATTCTGGCGTGATTGAGTAACAAACATCCATCCATCCATCCTCACAAACTTTCACATTTATAATACATATTAGTATGGATAATAACATTAGTATGGAATAGATACATTAATGAAAATGTAACAGAAAAACTGACAAACAGACAGTTTTAAAACATTATTTTTAAGGATTTTTATTTTAAAAAATATGGTAAAAAAATGCCGCGTGATTGAGCGTAAAATAACTGTTAACTCAACAAAGGACACATTACTGATCATCATTAATCTAAATTAAGCCTCAATCCTGAGAAAGACTCGCCAAAAAAATCAGCACAACTAAAATTACTTTATTTATCTTTTATTTTTTATATACAACAAATAACTACAATAATTGAAATATTACACTAGAACGAAATAATACACAGTTTAGGTAGGTACATAAAATAGTTCCCACGGGATCGCACATACATATATTGCTAAAAATTAACAAAACAATAGATCAGTACATACAAATAAAAACCAAAAGATGGTTAAATTACCTTGTCCTTCAGTCGCTGATATAATATCTTCCTTCGATGGCTTCTCATTGAATATATCTCGGTCAGCGTCCGGACTCTTCACGTCGTCCGGACTTCTACGTGAAAACATATAAAACCTGTTCTTTTTGTACGCGGTACAGAACAGAGTGGGGTCCATTTTAACATTTAATAGTGTAGGATTTTCCGAGCCTTCCATCTCCAACGTTGTCGCCACTTTTGATTGGTTTGTTCTACCCTGTGACATTTATGTTCATTTAATCCTTTATTACACCAAAAATAATTCATTAGAAATGAAAGTAATATCCGGCAATTATCCGGCAATTATTCGGCCGGATACAGGATAATAACGCAATATCTGGCCGGCAGCTGAATAGTTAAAAATTGTAAGGTAAATGTTTGTGAAATGTAAATGTGAAGAAAATGTATGTATTATTTGCTATTTATCTAATATTTATCTATATTATTAATTACTAGCGACTCACCCTCGTTTAGCTCGGTTTCGTCCCTAGGTATATTTTAATTTTTTTGAGTGGAACAAAAATTTTTTTCTAAAATAAAAGTAGCCTACGTTACTCCCTATAACATCAGCTATCTTTCAGTGAAAGTCCCGTCAAAATCAGTCCAGCCGTTTCACAGATTATTCCGAACAAATAGACAGTCAGACAAAATTTGTAAAAATTGTGTTTTTGTTATAAGTACCATATATAATTTCATATGCATTAAATAAAACACTGCTATTTTGACATTACAAACAGACACCTCAATTTTATTTATCTGTATAGATGTATAGGTAGGTATGCTGAGAATATTGAATAACCCTGTTATTAAACGGGGCTATTCGATATTCTCAGCATGCTCTCAGAACCCAAGTAATATTTGCTGATGTTTTGTATGTGTGTTTTACGTTTGCAATAATTTATAATGTATAATCTAGTTAGTGTAAGTGGCGCCGCCGTTCTAATTGGATGTAAAAATAAATAAAATAGATGGGGTATAATAGAAGCAACCTGGAACAACGCGAGGCGCAGCGGCCGCAGGTTCTCGGGCTTGGCGAGCAGCGCCACGCAGCGGTTGGTGGCGAGGTTGACGAGCTTGACGCCGAGCATGGTCGCGTACGCCACGAAGTGCCCGCTCGCGTCGAACACTATGTTCGCGAGCTGCGCCGCCTGCGACTTCTCCAGCTCGCGCTCCGTCGCCATCCTGCAATTGCACATTATCTACTTAAATTATATTATACTAGTGGCTCACAAAACATAAACAAACCTATCCCACGAGAACCGTACATTTTTCCGAGATAATATTAGCCTATGCGTTATTCCAGACTATAATCTATCTCTGTGCCAAATTTCATCTAGATCCGTTCAGCCGTTCTGGCGTAAAAGAGTGACAAACATCCATACATACACACAAACTTTCACATTTGTAATATTAATATGTAATAATAATATAACATAATATTATAGTATACGGATTTTCATTATTGTACTTTACGCTCGGCACACTTGGCAAATGAGAACTACATGGAAACAAGTGTAATATTTCGACCGTCACGACACTCTTTATTATTTACTAACAGCACCCCGTGTGACGTCATCATAAACACCAGACGAGCATAATTGTTAAGCAGTGAATGTAAGCTGCAGCAAATAGTTCATATGCACCCTACAATCTGGTGACAATTATTATAACCAGATATTATCAGCTGATGTAAGACCATTATATGACGTCATCATAAGTATCAAGCGAACATAAGTGCTAAGGAGTGTATATAGTAAGGAATTTGGTGTTCACTCGGTGCAGGCTTTTCTTTGATGGACATCACAATATATGTTGCTTGATGTTTATGCTACCCTAGTACTGGTGATAATTGTTATAATTTATGACCAAGGGCAGACAGTCAGTCCTTGTAACAGGTCTTTGTTGACATATAGAAGCCATTTGTCTTGGAAGCTATAATATATTGAAATAATACTACCTTCTTCCAAACTCCATGTTTGGCAGTTGTTGAGTCTGATGTTGTATTTCTTGGAAACGCTGCAAGCTTTCATCGAGTACTTTATGTAATTTACCTGTCAGGAAATGGAAGATACGCACCTAAAATTGAATATTTTATTAGAAATAAAAACATTTTAATATTCAATTAGTCAAATTAAAAAAAAAAATATCACCTTTCTATCTAAACTTATAGATGCCATCTTCTTACCATCGGGAGAGAAATCTAAAGCTGTGGGATACGTTTTGTTTTTGACAAAATCAAACAAATCTGTATCTAATTTCGATGTGAATTTCACATTTTTCGGGAACTCATATTCATGTTTGGGTCCTGTCCAATATTCCACAATGCCAGCTCTGTCCACTGAGACGGCCACTTCAAATACAGGGTTATATTTTATTGTGGCCACCTCACTTTGATGTGATTCAAACGTATGTAATGGACTTCCAGAGATTTGTGTTCCATCAAAAATGTGTATTTTGTTTGTATTTTTTTCTGAACTACAAAAATCACAAACTTGCATTAAACTTTTAATATAAAATAAATTAAGTAAAAGTACAATATTAGACAAAAGATTCATTTTATTGTCAATGGCTTGGAATTGGACACAGATTACTATTATATACTAGGAATTAGATTTGCATTTACATGAACAGGTGCAATTTATAAAGCTTTTTGTTAAACTTATATGTCACTAAAATCAATAATTGTTATTGGTGGTTGCATTTGACTATTTATTATTATACTAGTGGCTATCCTCGTTTCGCTCGGGGTCACCTTCAGGAAAACAAAAACAACTCTATCCCGCGAGCACCATACATTTTTTCAGGATACAAAGTAGCCTATGTGTTATTCTGATGTATAAGCTATATTATTGTAAAGTTTTATTAAAATCCATTCAGTAGTTTTTGCTTGAAAGAGTAACAAACAACCATACATCTATACATCCATACATCCTCACAAACTTTTACATTTATCATATTAGTAGGATTTTGCTGTTGCAAAAATTTATGAAATTCAGAAAAATTATCTGATGATGATATTTTATATACATAGAAATAATATATATTTTAAAATAAAAATATCTTACATAGCCAACGCTGATATTGGGTCCCCCGCAGAGTGTACCCATTCTGTACAATATGGTTCAAACTCAATTGAAATCATATTTATCATATCTGTAACAATACACATTTAATATTTGCTAGTAGATTATTTTAGATTCGTTAATATTAATTAAATGATAATATTTTATATTTATTATATATCTTATAAAATATAATTTATGCTTAAATGCAAAATAATATTTTTTTATTGAAATATATTGTTGGCATGTTTACCCAAAATTATTTATTATTCTCTTTTTGTCAAGTCAACTGTCTGTTTGTTGTTTTTTTTCACACTAGTGACTTACCTTTGCTAAGCCCAAGCGAATGCATACCTAGGGATGCACCCGAGTGCATCCTAGATACGTTATAATTGTTTTAAGTGGAATCCTAATTCTTTTTCTAAAATAAAAGTAGCCCCTCAAAATCAATCCAGCCATTTCAGAGTTAGCCAGAACAATAGAAATGGACAGACAAAAATTTTAAAAATTGTGTTTTTCTTATAAGCCCCATACATACTTTCATATGCATTTAGTAAAAAATTGATATTTTGACATTACAAACAGTCACTTCAATTTTATTTATCTGTATAGATTGTCCGAATCTATTGTTTATGTTATTAAAATTATGCTAGCTAAGAAAAAATATATAAGATTTTATACTCCACTCTCTTCTTTAATTAATAAAACTTAAAAGAGAATTTACCAAAATTCACCACATCAAAGACTTTCACAGTCTTCTCAGTAGAGGCAGTACATAGTAAGGTACCAGTGCTATTTGTTGCAACATGACTGATTGGAGCTAGATGACAGCGGAAATGCTTCACAAATTCAATACCCTCTTCCTGAAAAGTACCAGCTAGGATTATTTTTTTAATAAAGGTAGAATAATAGAAGCTTTTAGATATGTTTAAATAACATAGAAGTATTTAGTATTCTTCTTATAAATACAACACAGTAATTTTATAAATGAGCAAAATCTCCACATGAAATATACCATGAAATTAAAATATTACCTGCTTTTTCCAAAATTTTAGATGTCCATCTTGACTGGCAGTAACAACAAAGTGAGTTTTTGTAACTACTACATGAGTTATAATATCTCTGTGCATGTAGCTACGTTCATATGTTTCAGAAGATGGTAAGTTTTCAAGATATAAAGATTCAAATTCCAATACTGTAATATACAGAGCAGAAATTATAACTTCAAAAAAAAATCCATTAAAAATTGTCATAGGAAAAAAGACATGAGTAATTTGTAATAATACTTAACATTAGTATTATAATTGCTTCACTATTATTTAATAGAACTTGCCTTTGCGTTTTTTAGGCTTTGGTTGAGCAGCCTCTGAAGGCATGGGACCTATCCATCCTTCACTGTCATCTCCTTCAACGGCATTTTCTGGACTACCTGGCCTCTTCTCAGTTGACATGATCATACGTTATAAAATTCTCAGGCATTCATTTAATCTAAAATAAATAAAGACTTTATTATGTACGTATACTTAATAATTTAAAACTTGGTAACTTTATTTACTGAAATATAGTAAAGTTACTTATTGCTCAGGGATCTTTCCATTAACAGACTAAATAAGAAATGAAAATATCATCTATAGTAAAATTAAAGTCCAAGTAAAATTAAAACATAAATAAATAATAGCTGTTTGACAATTTGGTTCTAGTTCTTACTTTTACACCATAGAGTATATTGCTACATATATAAATTTTACACTTTACAGTCTTCCTAGGCTTGGACACAAAATATCGATAATTTTTCATACAATTATCGATATATCATATAATCGATATTTTTAATCGCGATTTATCGGAATTCGATATTTATTTTAGAATATTGAATTCATATCAATTACGATATATTTTTAAAGCTGGTTTAGTGTTTAATGCTACTCGATACTCCTTGCATGCCTCGGGCATCATTAACGTTAAAAAATCCCGCGATAATCTTCATGAAATGCAATATAACAATAAGACTATTGCACTGCGTGCACGAAAATACCAGTACTATCAAATCAATATCATCAGTGTGAGACGTTTAAGACGCTGAAGTTAACAGACGATTAACAATTATTGGATTTTTTTTAACAAATCAATTACAAAAAAAGACTAAAAATATTCACATGTAGAAAATAAAAAAAAAACTAAAAGTACATTTTTCATAATTTATCGTTTTGAAAAAGTTTCAAAAATTATTAGACATCGACTAATTTCAGTATCATGAGAAGTATATAGGCTTTTTTCACGACAAGTTCAGCGCAAGCGCATCCACCATGTTTTAAAGGCGGCACAATTCAAAAGTTTCGGACAATAGAATCCACTTGACAGGCGAGCACATCAAACAGAGGGGTGCTTCTAATGTCCATATCTAATGACTACTGGTTTGATTAAATGTATATAATTGTTTAGGCTCGATCATGAATAAAAAATTGTAATTTATTTGTCTTTTCTTTTTTACGAATTTTGAATGCTTTGGGATTCACATACATATTCTGTATGAATAATCATGCGAAAATTGACTATATATCGATATTTTTCACTCGATAATTATCAATACTGTTTAAAAATGTTGATACGATAAATATCGATATATTTTTTCACTTACTCATCCCTATGTATTCCTTCTTCTTTCTTTATCTATGGTTGTCGCCTGTAAACTGTCAAGTTTTCATAGACTAATTATAATGATTATTCAAATCATGGATGACAAATACAAATATAAAGATTTTTATTTGTCATCATGATAGAGATTGTGAATTCGACAATTTTGATCGTCGTGTCGTAGTAGTTACATTCTCTTTGGTCTTATTGCTTTAGCCCACAACTTCTTCAGTTTTTGTCTTTTCGGAACGAATGATATTCATTTTCTTTGCATCCTGCCACTGTACACTTTGTCATTTTAATTAAATTTTAAATAAATTGAATAAACCATCCACGCTATAGAGTTTTACAATATACAGAGGGCCATAGTGATTGCGAAATCTGGTGTGACAAAACGCAAAATTCTTCCTCATAAAAGCATTTAAGTTCATAATGCAACTTTAGCACAGAAATTGAGTGATTTTATCTATCTTTCAGAAAATTTGTTCGAAACAAAATAAATGACTTTTATTTGTTATTCATGTTATTCTTGTATTTATTTGACTAACTACAGAAACCATAGATAAAGACGGAAACCGGATAACATTTTATTACTTGTTTTTATATGGAGAAAAACCTAAAGCGAAAGCGATTTTGCAAAATATACTTATTCAGCTTGTTTGTTTTTAAATATTATGAATTAAAAGAAAATATTTGAAAATGGTCATAATGAGTTTGGTAAGAGTCAGAGAGGATATTTTTATTAACAACTATTAATAATTGTATTGTTTATTTTTATTGTATTTTTATGCCGTACGAGATTGAAATTTATTAGCAGAAATAAAATATCATGATTTAATGCTTAAAAGTTCACTTTTAAAGCGTCTAAGCGAAACTGCTGTATCGTGTATAGAAACTTTATGTATGAACTATTTTACGAATGCATTCAAACTTTTTTTTTATTATTGTGTCTATGCTCATAATGTCTTTTACGAATTCGTAGTGATGGTGGCTGGCTTCCTTGCAAACATAGCGTCATAAATTACGACTAATTTGTAAATTTTCTATAGTTTTTGATCTATTAACGGTCTCTTTAATAGTGCTTTAAGTGTTTAAGAAGTCTCACAACAAATAGGTAAGTGTAAAATGTATCATCGTTCTTTAAACCGCGCGCTACCGGTACCTCTACACGTGGTTTCAATATAATACCGCGTACTTACATCAAATACATTTCAAGAAAGAAATTCAATATCAAAGAGTAGTTTACGCACAACTTACTGTAAATTTTAAATAATTAATAAGTCAGCGCAGTGTGATCAGGTTGTTTAATGAACGTGGTGGTACTGACAGCACTACAGCAGCTACATCTACATACAAAAGCTGTTTAGAAATCCGAGGTATTTTAATGTCTATATCTACATCTTTTCAGCAATCTTGATGATGTATGAGAATAGTACATTTTTTGCATTAGGTACATTATTTACTATGGTATTACCTGAAACAACGTTCGCTGTGCCATGTAGTCAACTTTTCTTTTTTACTCATGACGCATCTAAGTGTCATAAACGCCGTATGAGAAAGTAGAATTTGCTACCTTATTAGTTATTACTAATTACATCGTTTTTGAATAATTATTGATAAACTCAAAAATACATTGTAGGAAATTGACCATATAAATATGTGCCCCATTATAACCTTGACAAAATGTTCATACAATTGATAATAGTCAACATTTATCATTTTATAGTAACATATAACATCAATTTCTAATGAGATACAAATATGATTATTTAATTAGTTGTTACTAATTATTGTTATTAAAATACTACTTAACTACATATATCACATTGATTTTTTTTAATATATCTTTTTTTATTACATAAAATGCACATATAAACTAAGCAAGTGCTTTTAATGTAATTTTAACTAACAGTATTTTGAATAAATTTGTGTTTAATCTTTTTCTTTCATAAAAGCAATATTGAGACAAAAGAAATATTCTCTTCAATGTATAGTAACCTTATATCATATTCTATTGTTACAATAGGATACTTTGTATAATTTTAAGAATTTCCCTAATTTTAATCACTAACAGTCAATTAAATCTAATATTACTCTTAATGAAAATATGACATCATTGTGATAAAACTAGTTAATACATACATCCCATTGGAAAGCTATTTATGATTATTAACAGTATAAGGTCTTATATTTATCTTATGTCTTTTACATGGAATGATCATTTTACACTGGCGAAGTAATTTAAGTTTTACTAGGGTACTTAAAAAAACTATTTAAATGAAAATTAAATTGATATCGAGAATCTGATAAAATCAGCCATTTGACATATTTCAAATTTATCTATTGTATAAATTTTCTGTCATGAATACTCATTAATAAAATAAGTTTTAATTAATGATTCTAACTTAATATAAATATCTACTATACTTGCTATTTTAAAAATCTTTATTTATATTGAACATTTGTAAGGTATAGTGTTGTATATAAAAGAATATTTATTTACATATCAAAAAAAAATTATAGCAAATCATATGAAACTTGCTTGTCTCATTTGAAATTAACAAATAATTTATGCAGCCACTTATTTCAAGTTGCATTCTTGAATATGAAATGAAATAATTAACATGTAATTGACTTTCCCCAGATAAAGGTCAATGTCTTAGTTATTGACACCATTAACTTTCTGATATCTAACAGATTAAGATGTTTCAGTTTATTATTTATGAGATTGTAGAATCGTAATCTTATGATTATGTATAAGTGCTCATTTATATATAATTTTTGCTTATATATATATATATATATATATATATATATATATATATATATATATATATATGCCATAAAATTAATTAAATGTGATATTTTCATAACAAAACTTTAAATAGGTAGGTTTCATACAAACTTTCATCCCCTATTTTACTCCCTTATGGGACGAATTTTGAAAAATGGTAAAATACATATTAATTTGATTCTATTGAAAAGTGTGAATACAAAGTTTCAAGTAATTCTGATCATAAATATTTTTTCGGGTTATATTATAACGTGATTTTCCATGGGAATGAGATAATCTCCCGCGGTAAAGTAGCCTATGTCACTCTCCAGCCCTCCAATTCTCACTCTGAACAATCTCTACACATAAAATCACGCCAATACGTTATTCCGTTTCAAAGTGAACGAAGGACAAACAAACAAACACACTTTCACATTTATAATATTAAGTATGGATATCTCTTGAATATCTGTAATTTTCTGACATGTTAAAAACTGATCTAAAATAAAAACAACCATCTAGATTTAAAAAAAAATATACGCCATTTTGACTAAGTATATAATTTTTTATGGAATTACCTAGTTTATCATTTTATTTATATTGTGTTTTTATATTTAATTATCAAAAGTATCTGAGAAAACCGATGTAAGATTATGATAACAATTATTTATGAGATAAGATGTATATGTATTTAGAAAAGTATAGTTATTTATGATAAATATCTATAATATGGAGAATAACACTATTTTAATATATTATTTTCAATTTACGACACATTTGTCTCATTTTGTAGTGACTACTTGCTGTGCCGGTGGTCGCGGGTTCGAGTCCCGTTGGGGGCATTAATTTGTGTGATGAGAACGAATGTTTGTACTCCAGTCATGGGTGTTTATATTTATAATATGTATGTATTTAAAGTTATATATACGTATTGTATCAACTATCTGGTATCCATAACACAAGCCTCATAGCTTACCATGGAACTAGATGGTGCTGGGTGTGAATGTCCCAACATATAAAAAAAAAAAGTTATAAATGTGTAGTGTATCAACTATCTGGTATCCATAACACAAGCCTCATAGCTTACTATGGTACTAGATGATGTTGTGTTTTAATGCCTCAACATATTAAATTACATAGTTGGTCCACTGATTTTAGTATACTCCATAAAATCAATATTATACTTAGTTTCGTAAGTTTCTTAAAAATATGCCACATGCATTAATTGATGTACATATTATATTGTATTGATGATATTTATGTGTGGACTTTCAGTTTATAACAGATCCCTATCACTTTCAGTGCTGATTGTTTCCGTGTCCATGAACAAACATTGGCGTTTGTCGTTTTCATGGAAGTTTATATTGTTTTGTCAAATGGGCAAATTGTCCATTTCTGTTGTTAGGTTACAATGAATGTATCCGCAACATTGTTATTATTGTCATATATTTAAGAAATAGCTATCTTTAGACGATTGATTTGCATCCTTTAAATTGTCTTATATATTACGTGCTACGCATTTCGATTGGCCGTAATTGTAACGGTCCATACACATTGGTGAATAAACCGCTGTTTAGTTACTTTGAATGTGCCTTCGTTTTTTATATAGTGGGAGTCATGTGATTCGATTAGGTGTAAATTGTATGGTGCTATAAGTGCCCGCTCTATAAAGCGTTCAGTTAATTTTTTATTTCAGGCAATATTTACGAAAAGATCTTAAATATGTAAACAGAGGCCCATAGCATAATTTTCAAAAGTTAAGTCCAATAAAATATGTAAAGTACAAGGTGTTCTTAATTATTCAATGGAATTCTTTATCATGGCTTTTAAGTGTGCCAATGGAGACAAATAACATTGTCGTAACGTGAAATAGAAAGAGAGCACGAAACATTTTTTATCTCTATTATGTAGTCTATTAAGTAAACATTTATTTCAAAACAAGATTGTGCTAACGGTATACTTACACTGTTGTTTGTATAAAATAACTGTTAAACCAAATTAATTATCCATATTATAATAAAATTGTAACTAAGCCGAATCTGTACATTAGATATTTTTTGGAAATTTGGTAAAGGGATTTTAATGAAATTTGGTATGGTGATAGTTGGTTATCCGGGTCAACATATAGGATACTTTTTACCGCGGGAAAATATCTCATTTTTGAGAAAAAATACAAAAACTGCATTGTAGGAGTATACTAATATGTAAAACCTAATAATTTGGTTTTTGATCATCTGAACGCGGGCGGAGCCGCGGGCAATGCTAGTAAATTATAAAATGCAAATTTTACAATGAAATTGTATAATTAACCGTGATCTTGCCTCGTACTCTTATCAGCTCGGCTTAACCACGTCAATCAAAGAGAGTGCAATTGTGATTGTCGAACGTCCTCCCTCTTATGTGGTTGACGGTGCGAGTGAAAGAGATGCAAGAGGACAATGACCGTTGCATTCGTTTTCTGTTATTACTAGAATGACCTTAAATCTGTTATGAATGACGTGTAGATAAATCTTTTTGATTTTAATAATTTTCTAGTGTATATTTTTATTCTTTTAAAATAATAAAACGGTAAATAAAGCTTTTTACAAATTAAAAATTGTTATTTTTTTCTCTAAATACACAATGTTTCGAGAAATAATCCAAATTATTTCACATTACAGCAATGAGTGCAAGCGTGTGCTACAAGTGTAACAGGACGGGGCACTTCGCCCGCGAGTGCACACAGGGCGGCGTTGGCGCCCGCGACTCCGGATTCAACCGTCAACGCGAAAAGTGCTTCAAGTGCAATCGCACTGGGCACTTTGCGCGCGATTGCAAGGAGGAAGCTGACCGTTGCTACAGGTGACTCTTTTCTTTGTTTATAATTACATAGTTTGGAAACGAGAAATTTGGGAGGACGACGCCTTTGCTAAAAGGCACACAGAAATCAGAGATATTATGTAAATTAAAAAAAAAAAAAAACTGAAAAACCCTGTAACTCTTGACTCCTGTAATAAAGGCCATTTTTTTTATTTAATATTCAACGTTTGATACCTAGATGGGAGATTGGGACTACACACTCAAGTCTAATGCTGAGGATAAGGACATATTTTAGTTACGTAATAAGACATAGTATGTTTTATTATAATTATATTCATATTGCCAAATTTAAAGTGACTCAGAGTAAATAAGAATCCACAAATGTACATATTGATACAATTGTAGGAACACGTGCACTAGCCCACGCAGAGTCGGTGTATCACGTAACCTTGACCCCGACCTCGATTAATCACGCGGTCGTTAAGAGGCCTACTGCTTACGTGTGACAACTAGACAAACATGATTCATTATTACAATATATGCAAGTAATGCTTTGTCAAATAATTTATGGCATTTTGATTTACTAAATTATAACTAAATTTAAAGCCAGTAGAACATAATTGTTAAATTTATGATCAGTACGGACCTATAATTTTATCTTCCATTACATTCTTTATGTGAGTCTAAAAGTCCCATGTAAAGTTTAATACACTGTCAACAATGATTAGTTGTATGATATCATGTATTATTATCATAGATATAGCAAGATTCTATATGGTTAGCTTATCAACAAAAGTTTTTAAAATACTCTTTGAGTATACATTGCGGAATAAAATATATCGGCGTGTTATAGCAATGATGGTAGAATTGTAATATTTATTTATTGTGTAATGTGTGATTAATGATTGTGTACTGTTGTGATGTGCAGATGTAACGGTACGGGGCACATAGCGCGCGAGTGCGCGCAGAGCCCCGACGAGCCGTCGTGCTACACGTGCAACAAGACGGGGCACATCGCGCGGAACTGCCCCGAAGGCGGGCGCGACAGCTCCAACCAGACGTGCTACAACTGCAACAAGGCCGGCCACATCTCGCGCAACTGCCCCGACGGCACCAAGACGTGCTACGTGTGCGGCAAGCCCGGCCACATCTCGCGCGACTGCGACGAGTCCGAGCGCAACTAACACAGCGCCCGCCCCACGCTACTCACTATATATTACGATGCCACGCACGGACTGTAAGCAAAGGACGCGATACGCGACATAGATAAGACCACAGAGTATGAAATTCAAGCAACGGAATTATAAGAGTAGATGCAGCGACGGTAATCTCGCGAGAGACTGAGGATTTTAAATGTTGACTTGTATATAGGTCTCCCGCCGCGCCGCGGGCAGCGCTCGCCGTAGGTTAATGTTTGTTCTTGCACGTGAAAGAGTTGTGTTTTTAAATCATTTAATAATCGTGATTGAACTATTGATGAGGTAGCGTTACAGTTTTTAGCATTACAGAGTATATATTTAATATATTTTGTACAGATTTATTTGTCGAAAGATAAATTGGATGCTGGCGTATGATGAGTTTTCAATGAGGAGAGTTGGAGGCCCCGGTGCACCCGAACCCTTTCGGACTCTCTTGTTCGTCTTGTTATTATCAGTTACGGTAGTTAGTCGCTCTAACCGGTCGAACTGCGGTCCGACGAGTCTCTGTCCTGACACCATTGTGATAATTTGATTTTTTTTTATCAATTCCTTTGTTTATGAGGTCCTGCTGACTTGTGGAGAATTCAGTGGTTAATTAGAATTTCATCAATCAGTATATTTTTTATTTTGTTATCCCTGTCAATGTGCCTATGTACATGTACACTATAATGTAAAATATCAGCTTGCAGTGGGAGATAATAAACATCTTGCCTTATTTTTATCAAAGTTTCCATCACGCCCTTTTTGTTTTCACATAGTTTTAGATAAAATCATTGTACACCTAAATTTGAATCTCCCAAGAATAATAATAAAGCAGACTTTCAAACAACTACTTGTAATAATCGACGAAACAAGAGGGCTAAACCTATCCTTTAACCACAACCTTTCATTAATGTTCAATTTTGCACATTAAAATGAGATGTTTTACAAGACAAGCATATAATATTACAAAACTAAACTTTATTAAAAATCATCATCATCAACAATTTTCTAACCATTGGTGAATAATGACTATATATTTCAAATTTCAACGAAATCTGTTAATTCAATAAGTTTTAAGCACTTTGCGACTATAACATTCTAGATAGCAAACCTGCGGGCAATAAATATAATGTATTTTTGTTATTCTGTTCATTATTTAACAACCTAATAAACAACACTGATATACAACAAAAATTTAATTAAAAAAAATTGGTCTATGCATATTGGAATTACGCATTTATTAGAGATACTTGAAGTATTAAAATATACTTGGGCTGGATTTATAGACGAAGACGTACTGGAATATATATATTCTATTTCAAGTTAATTTTTGGAAAAAAATGGCTGACCTGATTGCATAGTGACCTTTGTCATTTAACTAATATGCTTGCAAATCTAAAATGTAAAAAGTTATTTAAGTATTTTTTGTATAAAAGTCTTATGGATCATAAAAAAATAAAGAGTGGATGGTAATATCATTTGGGTATATACATATAAACTAAGAAAATGCAAGGCACCCAGGACCGGCCTTAGCCGCCCGGGCGAAACATGACCTTTTAGGTATATTTCATTACAATTAAAAAACCTATATGTAGAATTATTTAGTGAGAGATACGAT
The DNA here is from genome assembly GCA_951806755.1 of Brenthis hecate. Classification (NCBI taxonomy): domain Eukaryota; kingdom Metazoa; phylum Arthropoda; class Insecta; order Lepidoptera; family Nymphalidae; genus Brenthis; species Brenthis hecate. The sequence continues at coordinate 5,187,120 of OX638280.1, forward strand.
AAAACGCCGAGTCTGGTTTTCCTTTAGGTTGATAAAAATAAGTATTCAAATTAAATGGTTGAGCTGGCGCGCGCGGCGCCCTGTATAACCTGGCGCCTCGGGCAGCCGACCCCTGTCGTCCCCCCTAAAGCCGGCACTGAAGACACCTAACATGATTGAAATGACTGTCGGGCGAAGTTCATCGACTTGCTGGTACGGCATCATCTCATCGTGAATAAAAGAAGAACAACGTGGGGCAGGAATTTACAGAATAAAAGTATGAAAACTACAAAAGTCGACATATGTATCATACAGAATAAAAACTTGTTGGTAGTCAAAAATCTTAAATTCTGAATGAATTTTAATAAGAGATAGCTGTAGGCTCAAATAGTAGAGTTATAAACTGTGTAGGCTACTTTATATTTTGTTATCTGAGATTACGATTAAGCATAAATAGCGTTAAAGTACAGTTTAAAATTAAAAACAATACGGTTGGTTTTCTTCTCACGCTAACAGTCGGCGCTGATATAGGTCAATATGTACGTAATATGAAGCGTTCTTTACTAATGCTGGCGAACAACAGCGCCGAAGCCGTAAGCACCGCGCGTCGGCGATGCCACGGTCTTGGGCTGGCTTTCTTCTACGGTCAGCGCCAACGAACTACCAGCCCAGAGTCGGCGTAAGAAAAAAATCAGCCTGTAAAGCAAATATGTAGACCGTTAACAGCAAAGAGTAACCACTACGTTGAAGCGGACTACTAGTACTCGCACACCTGCCGCAGGGGCAATCTAGGGAGCACGGTGGTCGCGGCAATATCGAAGCTGTCTCTAGCTCTCTACATCCATGCCTGATAATCAGTGTTTGGGTAGAAGTTGAGCTATGGATAGTCTCGCGCCGAGGCCGCAGGGGCAATCTAGATAATTGCCTCGGCTTGCCTACACACACCACAATTTAGGTGACAATTAAGGGTCATCCTACTTTTACACCCTAGATTGCCCCTGCGGCAGGTGTGTGAGTAGCCCGCTTAACAGTTCTACAAAAAGTCAGTGATACCATATATCTAAGTTATTAATTTTAATAGGATATTTGCTTTTATAAATAAAAAATATATTTTTCGACGCCAGTAAGGTTTGTCGGATTATCAGATCTATAAATCTATACATATAATAAAATTTTAACTAAGCTAATTTTAAATATTTTTCGGGAAATCTTAATGAAATAAACATTATTATCGATACAGAGGCCGAATCTATAGTTTTTAGAATTTTTGTCTGTCTGTCTGTACCGCATCACAGCAAAACCATTGAAGTAAGAGTATACTAATATGTAAAACCGAAGAATTTGGTTGTCTGAACGCGGGCAATGCCAGTACTACTATATACATATAACTGCCTCGGTGGTGTAGTGGCTAGCATGTACGGCTGCACACTCGGAGGTCCTGGGTTCGAGTCCCGGGTCGGGCCAAGTTTAGTTACTGATTCTTTCTGTATAGTAAGTCTCAGTAACAGCCCGAAGTTGGGAAGTTGGCGGTGTTTCACCCCCGTGCCTCGGAGAGTACGTAAAGCCGTCGGTCCTGCGCCGTAACTCTCACCGGTCGTGTCGAGTGGTCGTCCCACCGGAGTATGAGAGTGATAGGAATAGAGAGTGCACTTGTGTCTGCGCATACACTTGAGCACTATAATATCTCCTGCGCAGTTGGCTAATCTCAATGAGATTGGCCGCCGTAGCCGGAATCGGCTAGGAGAACATCATACATATAGTGCGTCGAGGTCAAGCGTTGATCAACAATAATAATAGTATGTACTTTTATTTGTCATCCATGGTATGTACTATGTTGTTGTTTATCGAAGTCGTCGAGTCACGACCATAGAGTATGTAACCCTTTTTGTCACGACTCACGAGTGATGACGTCAACGAGAGTGCCATAGAGTATGTAACCCTTTTTAAAGAGTGCGAGAGTGTGTGTTTGGTTTTAAACCGAATCAGATTGATTATTTATATATTTGAAAACAATGAAAAAAATATTTATATACCAACAGAGTTTTTAACTATATCAATAGTTTTTAAAACTTAGGTAGGTAATACCTACGACTGTTTGGTCAGACCAACTAGAACTAAGCCCTCAAAGTCTTAAAGTATACATACGCTATATGTATACTCTAAGCGCTAAGTATATCAATATCAGTATATCAACTATATCATGTATATATAAAAAATCTTTACACAGTTTATAGGTATTCCGTCATATCCCTACCTCGGTAAAATCAAAAAAATGTAGTTATAATTAAAAAAAACATAGTCATCAACACCAATCCTTTTAAATAAAAGAAGGGTTTATTCCGGTTTCAAACGTTTTTTTTTCGTTTTAAACGGATTATTTTAAGTGGCTTAAACCGGCCTTAGGTACATTTACAATCTAAGGCCAATGAAAAGTATTACGTGCATTTGTGCGCTTCCCTTTTCGGGCGCTAGTAATGTATTTTCTCTTTTATTATATAAACACATTGCATTACTTCATTGTACATTTAGTATAATACTACAATATACATTGCCAAAAATGAATAAATTTAAAGTACCTTTAATAAAGCTGAACAAGAAAATTGAGCATCTAAAATCAATACTTGCCATATATAAAAATTTATGAATTTCCTCATAAAATTCAAAATAAGCTTATTATTATTAGTAAAACGTAGAACAATAAATAAAAAAAATCATAATGTTATTTTTTCACAATTCTTACTACGTAAATTATAAACATTTTTTTTACTGTAATGTGCTGTTTAGTTTCCGGTAGATTACTGTTTTAGCCATCTGTCAATTTAAATTGGCATTAACCGGGCGTGGTGCGGCTGCGCCGAACGAGTTTTGGCTTTGGTTGGATACTTTTTATGTGAAGTGAAGTTAGTATGACGGTGTAACGAACTTGTTTGTTTTCTAAAAATTCAATTTATTCCCTTCAAAAATATTATATATTTTAATATATAATATATTATTTGAATAAGTATCTTACCTGCTAATATTGTGTTTGTGTTGTTATTATATTTTGTACAGAAACATAAAGCCAGGCGTTTCCATGGGCGTTAACTTCAGGTTAAGTAATAGTAAGTTATTATTGAATTAAAATTAGGAGTAATCATGTCTTGAATTGCTTAAAATAAATTCAAGTTAAAAGTACAGTTAAAGTTCCCATTTTTATACATAGAAATGCCATAAAAAATAGTTTTTAGTTAACTCGCTCTACTGAATTTAAAACAAAACATACTGTTTATGTAACTTCCAGGTTAATGAATTTCTGCACTAACTTACTTTACGAAAATGGAGAATTTAGACGAAGCTAAAAAAGAAATTAAATCAATATAATAATTTTTATTTATTATTGTTACAGATTACTGAAACTATAAGACTGAAGTATGAATCTCATAGTACAAATTATACCGTTATCATTATTAGTACAGCTATGCTTGAGCCAAGACTATAATTTTCCTAACTACAATCAACAAAATCCAGGGAATATAAATCCCACTAATGATTATAGCAACACCAATAATCCAAAATATGATAATCCATATGATCCAAATCGGAGATTCTCTAATAGAAATCAATATGATTTGAACCAAAACCAATATGATAATGATCAGAAGTTAAACCAATATGATAATCGTAATGAACCAGGGTTTGATCAGAATCCATATAATGGAGATAACACTCCAAGACCTTCTTGGGACAATAGCCGTACATATGGCACCTCATACAAAAGTTTTGATTTAGATAATGACAATGTTATTATTAATGAGGCGTAAGTAAAAGTGCTGTGTTTCTATTATGTTTATATAATTAATATTAACAATTTTCATAGTAAATATTCAATAAGTTTATATTACTAAGTTATTTAAATATATACTGCTAATAATATTGGCATTTTCATAGGAGTACATTATAAGAAAATTAAAAAAAATAATAAACCTTTGAATTTTTTTAGCACATACTTCATAGTAGCATCTCAAATGGTGAGACCAGGACAAATATACAAAATATCTGCTAATATATTAAGGGCTAGATTACAAATGACTATAAGAGCTTCAATATCATGCAATGGAGTAGAAATAGCAGACGTTATTGAAAAAGTTAAGGAAGGTGTACCCGAGATTCTCAATATGAGGGTGAGTTTAAAATTATATAAAGTAACTAGCAAGGCCCGCGGCTCCGCCTGCGTTCAGATGAGAAAAACCAAATTCTTAGGTGTTACATATGAGTATACTTTTACATTGCAGTTTTTGTATTTTTTCTCAGAAACGAGACATTTTCCTGTGGTAAAATATCCTATATGTTGACCCGGATAACCAGCTATCACCATACCAAATTTCATCAAAATCCCTCCAGTGGTTTTTCCGTGATGCGGTAACAGACAGACAGACAGACAAAAATTCTAAAAACTATAAATTCTGCCTCTGTATCGATAATAAAGTCTATTTCAATAAGATTTTCCAAAAAATATTCTATGTACAGATTCGGCTTAGTTACGATTTTATTATATGTATAGATTGTATATTAAATAACTTTAATTTTTAAACATTTAAATTTTTTGTTGTTTTATTAATTATTTAAAATATTAAGAAGTTATAAAATTAAAGTTTAGCTAATTACCTAGATAGAATTTAGTTTAGTATTAAATTTCTCCCTTTAATATATGTATTCTAAAATCATGAAAGTTTAAAAAAAAAAAATTGTTTATATCATTGCTTAATATGAAATAATACTAATTGCATGACATTCTAACTGGAAATGCTATGTTTAATTAGCACAAATCATATTGGCATTCATAATAGAAAATCGCATAAGCCTATTACCGATCCCTAGTGACTAGGTACTATAGTTATGCATAGTTCAATATTTGTATAGCACTTAGCAGGTTGCAATAACTTTGTATATTTTATTAAAACTTTGAAATGTTAGAATAATAGTATCCTGGCCTGGGCGTTTGAGCTTCGCTCGGTAGTTTTTGGCCAAAAGTACAATTTTCTTTTTAATTTGGCTTCAAAATAAAAATAAAACTAAAAACTTGAATAAATACAAAAAAAAAACTAAAGTAAAAGCTTTTGTCAGACTGGGATTCAAACCCGACAACTGTGATTGTTAATCTTGCGGCTTGCCCGCTTGACCACGATGCTTATGCCCGAGCGTGTGAAATTAGCGACCATATTTTGCGTGCGAAAGATAACCGCATGAAAACTCGACAAGACGCGTTTTCCTAGACATAATCCACATAGCAAAATTCAGTAAAATGGTTAAAGCCGTTTCCGTAAGAGTTGCTCGTTTAAAGGTATTAGATATATGTATATCATCTTTAAGTTATAACTTATCAGAATACAACGAATTCTTAAGCACAATCAAAGATCGATTGGAAAATAAACATATAATAATATAATCTTGGTAAATGTAAATGAAGAAAACTAATATTTCATACAAGCGTTTTATCTCTCGCTCGGCCCACGTCGTTCTATTTGGAGAATTACTCTTCTCTCATAGGTCATAGTATGACGTTAGATATCATATAATCTTCTTCAGAAAATACACTATAAAATACAAAAAATAATTTTCAAATTTGACCAGTAAATTCAGAGATTGAAGCTTTCAAGTAAATAAACTCTGCAGCTCTATGTTAGTATAGACCTATTTAAAAATTAATAATTTAAGAATTCCATCCAAAATTATTGTTATTTTAATATATCTCAGATACCAGCTACAACAGTTCCTGGTGATTATAAACTTCGTGTGGAAGGCTTATATTTGGATGACCCATTTGGAGGACGCGCGTTTGTTAACGAGACACAGTTAATATTCTCTAAGAGATTTATGACAATTTTCATACAAATGGACAAACCTGTGTATATGCAGTGTCAAACAGGTAAACATTTATTAATATAGAGAGCACTCCGATCCTAATAGTAGCTTATGTGTCACTCCAGAACTTAGTCTATCTGCAAAGGAAATTTTATTCAAATCCATCCAGCAGTTTGTGTTAAGGAGTAACAAACATACACATGCATACAAATTTTCGCATTTATAATAGCAATCAGGTTTTCTTAAAACTAGTATTCTTTTAAGTCATTATTAATCTAATATGTGGCAGTGGTAGCCTAGCGGTAAAGTGCTTACTTGGGAAACCGAATGAAGATAATCAAATCCCAGCTTACACCTCTTATATTTTCATGTGCGAATCATTTCTAACAAGTTTTACCACTTGTCTTGCATGTAAACATGCATGTCAGAAAGGACCTAGCAAGTTTTCAAAAGACATGTGAAGTGGTGGACTGAGGCTTCCTATTCATATTGAAGGGAGGCTCGTGTCCAGTAGTGGGATGTAAAAACTTGCTGAATACAAATTAATTCGCCTTCTTTTTATACCATTTTTTTAATAGATTCATTGATATTCTAAAGAAAAGTCTATTATAATTCTCGCTCCTCAATGTAAATAAAATAATAAAATAAATAAAATAGCCTTTATTACAGGAGTCAGAGTTACAGAGTTATTCAGATAAAGTTGTTTTAGGATTTACAAAATATCTCTGATTTCTGTGTGCCTTTTGGCATAGGCCTCCTCCATCTGTCTCCATTGGGCTCTATCTAGCGCCACTCGTCGCTACTCAATGTATTGGTTCTTAATAGTTACTCTAGAAATAGTTATATTTCCCAATGGCCAGTTAAGTGCCAGGTTTATTTTGAGAGCTCTCTAACTGCTTCAAATATTATATAACTAAAAACTTTACAATGTGGGTTAACTCAAAGAATAAAGTTAAACATAGAAGTGATATACAGATTTTTTGGTTATGAAAAAATAAGTTTTGCTTATTTTTATTATTATTGAATCATTATTTTTTATTTTATTGTGAAAAAACGGATACACAATATAATGCTTGTAATTATTAGTATCTTAACAAGAACCAAAATAAAAATAATTTTAGAATTGACAACAATTATTTACATTTAAAAAAAAATACTTACTATGAGGTTTAATTTTTAAAAGCACTCTTAATTATCCAAAAACTTGATTTCTTAGAGTTTTTTAATGTTTTTTTTAGAAGGTGTAAATATGTTACAAGTGTTTGGTTTAAATATATAGCAAGTACAATAAGGAATAATTTATTTTGAAAACATTTGCAATAATTAAATACAACCCTTTTTTTTTATCTATTGGAATAAGCATTTTTATTTTTTATTTTAATAATTTATTTTTCAGTACGATTCCGGATTATTCCAATAAATACAGAGCTCAAGGCATTCGGAAGGGCCATCGACGTGTTTATACTCGATCCAAATAGACGTATTATGAAGAGATGGCTGTCAAGACAGGTAACAATATTCTTCTAAAAATTAGTAATGGTGTTACAATTTATTATTTAATTAGCGATTATTTAATTAGTCGCTCCGTTCAGGTTCGTCCCTGGATACGTTTTAACGTTTAGTATAGATTTCTCAGAGATGAGATATTTTTTCACAGTAAAAAGTATCTTATATGTTCATCAGGGAAAAACCAGCTATCATTATTCCACTAAAATATCTGTCCTGCGATTTTCTCGTGATGCGTTCTCAGACATACATACATATACAAATTCTAAAAACTATAGATTCGGCCTCTGTGTCGATAATAATGACTATTTCAACAATATTTTCCAAAAAATATTTAATGTACAGATTTGACTCAGAATTTTATTATATGTATAAGTTTTTGTCCCACAACTTTATAAAACATATAGTTGGTTTCACCTGTTATAATTCTAGTTTTAATTTATTCTTAATGTCAATGTAATTTGTGTATGTAAAGTAATATAGACCTTCGACATAACATAGCTTCATTTTACAAAATGATTCCTCGAGAGAGATCAAAAACAAAAGGTCATAAAATTTCATTGACTTTAAATGGCTTCATATGACATACAACAATGAGGGTATAAAAGAAAGGAAATCTGTCGATAATTATATGCCTTTTGTGTTTAATGTTTTCATTTTTTAATGATAATAGTTGAACATAAGCTAAATATTATTATTTTAATTTGAAAAAGAACAAGTGAAGTGAAATTCATTACTGAAAAATTAAGAAAAATATTTGTGTTTTATGTCATTTTAACGACACGTTTGGCTCAGTTTTTAGTGACCCTGCTTGCTGTACCGGCGGTCGCGGGTTCGAGTCCCGCTCTAGTCATGGGTGTTTATATTTGTAACATGTATGTATTTAAAGTTATATATGTGTAGTGTATCAACTATCTGATACCCATAACACAAGCCTCGTAGCTTACCACGGAACTAGATGGTGCTGTGTATTAATATCCCAACATATTATTTATTTATTTTTAAGAATTGAGTGTTAAATTTGAAGAAGTGGAATATAAAGGGCTATGTAACTAAAGTGTGCACCCTGTTTGTCATTTGACTCTATGCATGCCTGTTATTTACAGGATTTAAAAGCATTTCTTAAATATGTTAACAGAGCAACTTCGGTACAGTGAGTCTCCAGTACCAATTGTCAGATCAGCCACTATTTGGTGAATGGACTGTGCGTGTCGAGGCGTTGGGACAGACTGAAGAGGCGCAGTTTCTTGTTGAAGAGTATTATCAAACTAGATTTGAGGTAATTTTATTTTTGCAATACTGGCTCTGTTTGACAAATTACTTTAAAATTGTATAGCCTTTTTAGTCACTTTCATGGAGTGGAAAATTACATGTAAATAATAATAACGTCAGTTGGTGTCATTGTAATTCGGCAAAGGGAGTTCATGGTTAGGTCTCAGTTTGAAGTGAATGAATTTTTAAAAATCTTTTTGTATTTTATAGTCAAGTAATCGAGGGAGGTTATAAGGCCGGCTACCTTATATCATACTATGACTTCCGAGTTAAGAATAATTGAACAAAATTAAATGTTGTCGGAACCGTAAAAAACACCATTATGTCTCAAGCAATAAAATAATTATTAACGAGTATTTATTCTACACGACAGGTGAACGTGACGATGCCGGCGTTCTTCTTCAACACGGAGCAGTACATCCACGGGCGCGTGATGGCCAACTACACGAGCGGCGCGCCCGTGCGCGGCAACCTCACGCTGCGCGCCACGCTGCGCCCCGTGCCGCAGCACCGCCCCGCGCACTACGCGCGCGGACAGTTCAACAACCTCGGCCCGTACGGCGCGCCGCCCGCCGACCAGTACACGAGGGGTACTTGTTTTATTTATTTAGATGAAAGCACGATAACAACATACATATTAAAACATTTATATACATTTTGAAGACAATTATAATTAATTAATCAGACTGTTGAGTTTCTCGCCGGTTCTTCTCAGCAGAACTGCTTTGCGAGCCTGTGGTAGCTTCCTCACGGACTGACCACGCTGACGCTTTCTAAATGAAATTGACGATTCAAAAGTACTTGTAATAAGTCTAACTGAATAAAGTTTATTTAATTTCATTTCAAAAGTATAAAATTATAATAAACGCAATAATTATAGTACGCATATGTTGCCATCGATCAGAATAGTACTAGATACACAATCAGCAACAGAAAATGTCCTCGCCGAATGAGCGCTAGTTTAAATATTTGAGCGCGCTTTTATTATTTTTTTAATGAAAACAACTTTAAGCATTGCATTTAAGGTTCAATTTCAATTGTTGTATTTTTATGTTAACTATAATAACTCAAAATTCAAAAAATTCAAAGGCTAGTGTTTTTTTTGATCGATGTATGTCGTAGATGGATTGTGGAATCTAGTGTTTTAGAAAATCGCTAGTTGTTTTATATAACAGCCAATTTTATATAACGCCATTACGTAAAACAACCATTTTTATAATAAAATTGATCTTTTTTTTTTATTTAAAAAGTATATTATAGAAAAAAAATACAAGGCATTATTGTATTTGTATTTGTTACTAACCCTAGTGTATAAAGTGTAGTTCCTAAAGTGTTACTAACAAAAATGGTTCCGTTGTTGTTCCCTATAAAAACATTATTATTATTATTATTTTCTCTGTTTATATTTATTTAGTTGTTAAAATTATACATCAGTATTTTTGTCAACAGTGCGTCCGAACTACAACCCGTACTTGTACAACGAGTCGGAGTACTCGGAGTCGGAGGCGCGCTACCGGCCCGGCCAGCCCAACCAGATCGACCAGCCCGGCTGGTGGTACGACCCGCAGAAGGTTTACACTAGGATATTTAACTTTGTAAGTTCCCTTATTCTAATATTTGATTATTGTAAAATGTTGATAATATCATACTTAACGCAATGGAATTATAATATAGATCAAAACTAATAAATCAGTGTTTTTTTTTTGAAATCTATCAATAAATGACTGAGAAATTAAATTCCCGTCGTTCAGGTCGTGTGACGTCACGAAAGTATTTTTACAAGCGCAACTTAAAAGTTGCATATTTTTTTCATTTGTTGGGATATTTTAACGATTCTTTCATACTTTTGTTATATTTTGCTTAAATTTTTATAATTGAAAAAAAAATGGGAAACTTCTCCATTAAACCTACATTGCAGTTATTGTTAGGATTATCATAGACGGGCGAGACTGACTGAACTAGTCATAAATCAACATAAAAGATGAATGATACAAGTTTATATTTATGTAATATATTTACATTACAGTTTTAAAATTAATATTTATGTATGTTAGTTTTTAAGGTATATTATTATGTTATGGGCCTCTGTTTCAATATTTAAGATCTTTTGTAAATATTGCCTGAAATAAATGATTAAATTAAAAAATTCAATGAAACGAATTACATATTTATGTTTATTTCCAGGATGAAAAATACCCCTTCTGGATGCCAAAACCGGACCCCATAGAGCTCAATAATAATCTCAACCCGAACAACCCCTATTACAATACATACAGCACTTCATCTACTTACAATTATATTTATAATAACCCAAATTACGACCAGCTGCCGTATTTGAGATTTGTGAGTATAGCATTTTTTTTTAAAAGATTATTCATTTGGCCTTTTTTAACATCCCTTCCTTCAATGATAATGCACCACCTGCAGCACCTGTTTTCATTCCTTGCTAATATTATAATAATTAAATAGAAATCGTGTACTTGAAAATCATAAGAGATGCGAGACCCAAGTTGAACCCGCTTAACACTTTCTTAGTTTACGCAAAAATTTAAGATTTTTAATAAAAAGAATGATTTTTTTGATTCCAACGTTTCAAATGCTTTACAGCAAATATGGTCAATATCCGGGAAAAATTGGAAAAGATAGTTTTATTTAAAATTGAACCCACTTTCTATTTCCAGCAAGCCCTAGTTATAGCATTAAGTATATTGTATTCAGTCGTTTTTATGAACGTCCCATTGCTGGGCACGGGTCTCCCTTCAATCCGAGGAGGATCAGGCCATAAGTAAAGTTTAATTTTAATTCCTCAGTTTAACGGCACCTACGACTTCAAATACCCAATGTCGGAGCTCGCCCAGCTTGTGCCCACGCTGGATGGCGTGGAGCTGATCATCACCGCGTCCGTGGGCGATCCCTTCCTGGACGAGGTTATAGAAGGATACAGTATCGCCAGGATATTCAATTCGTCACTAACCGTCACATTCCTCGGTGGTGAATTGCAAGTGTTCAAACCGGCTATGCCTTTTGATGTTTATGTGAGTGTTGTTTTGTGTTTTTATTATTGTTTATTATTAGCTTAGTGGCTAATATGTTATGTGTTACGGAACTCGAATCGTCGCATCAGCTTTGCTCTACAAACCTCGCGCGGCGACGACAAGACAAGGTCAGGCGCAAGTGCAAGCGCAGCAGCCACCTACATTTCATCAATGCCAATGTCACAACTTCCTACAATAATGTAGTATAAAAGGCATTACTTGGCTGCATCTTCACTGATTTGATCTAACATCGATCGACAGTCATTTTAGTAGTAAGAAATTTTAGTTAATAAATTAATTTTAAGTTAATTTGCATTTCTTTGCATCCCCTGGCTGCCTCCAAAAACATAACTTATGTAGTAAGTAGTAGATTATGAAATTCTGGGTTCGAGTCAGGATCAGGCCAAAATGGTTATTGGGTTTTCTCTTACTGCCTTATTAGATTAATTGCTAGAATGTACAACTGTAGATTTTAAGTCTAAAAGCTAGAACCCATTGTTTTGATTTTACATTTTTTGTACTTTACATACCCAGTCAGACATTTAGTTTTATGTAACAATTTGTTTTCCAAAACTATTTTTTAATTAAATATTAAATATTTATAAGTTGGATATGTTTTGATAAATTTGGAAGAAAAAAAATGTTTTTTAAAACATACTAATTGGTGTTTAAAGTTTTTCTATGACACTTCTATTATCAAGCCATACATTAACAAGCCTTTGAGCTTTAAAAATCCTTCGAGTTTCGGCCGCAGTCGTGTAAAAATATATATAATAATTTAAGGTTTTCTTATAATTATTGTACATTAGTCTATTACGGACTTCCTAAAGCGTTACTTTATATACTTATTAAGTTTTAATCCGATCGTTAACAGATGGTGGTATCGTACCACGACGGGTCGCGGCTGCCGGCGTGGCAGGCGGCGGGCGTGGCGCTGACGGTGACGGCCACGCTGGAGGGCCGCGGCGGCGTGGTGGAGCCGCAGCGCCCCATGCTGCTGCCCGGGCAGGACGCCGTGTGGCATCTGAAGATAGACTTGTACAAGTTGCTCAGTGAGTTGTTCTTTTTTCTTTGATATTGGACTTGGATGGTGCTGTGGAAGGGAAGGGGTTTTACAAAAATGAGCACTTATGTTGTAATTACTATGTTAATTATTGTAATAATGTCTTTTGTTATTATATCGCTTTTCTTAATGCGTGGGAAGCTCATGCTTAACGTGGTATGATTAAAAGGGCTAAGTAAGAGATGATATTTATCGTTGTTAATGGTAATATTATTGAGTAAGGTAATTAATTACTTGGTTTGTATTTTATAATATTATGAATTACTTCAATTTTAGTGAGAAATTATTTTTATTAATAAATATTAATGTATAATTTAATTATACAAGTAGGTATGTACAAAATGCTATTCCCTATGATTATGATATATTTTATATGATTTTTTTATGAAAATAATTTTCAAAACAAATGAATAATAAATACGCATAAACATTAATGAATATTATGTTGCATATAATGAGCAATTACATTTTGATTTTTTTTTGTTATTTAATTATTTGTTTTTTTTTTGTATCATGTGTTAGAAATAAAGTTTTTTTTTAAAACAGAATTAGAGAACACGTCGGACTACCGCGACACACTGAACGCAATAACGGGCATCCGGCTGAACGCGCAGCTGACGGACGCGCATGGGTCGCGCGCCTCGGCGGACGTGCGGCTGGTGGCGCACCGCAGCCCCGGCCACCACCACATACGTGTGTCTACCACCACCACTGACGCTAGGGTTGGCATTCTGCTTTTGATATAATATCAATTATTAATTACGTAGAACTATATTTGGAATTGTTTTCTCTTTAAAGCTATGTATAAATTATTATCCCAACGATTTCAAAGTTTGTAAGTATGTAAAATCCATATGAAAACTTGCAATTTACTAGTGAAACTGAAAGATTTTTTCAATTTTTATTTTTTTTATTACAGTCAAGACAAATCTGATTTGAACGTAATTTAATAGGTTCAATACGAAAAAGTATGAAGATCAATTGGATTTAATTTTTTATTTGTTTTTTTTTATGTAATCAGGTTGGCGAGTACGCAATATTCCACGTTCAGAGTAATTTCTATATGGAGACATTCAATTGGATCGTCATGTCCAAAGGAATTATACTGACAAGTGGTCAAGAGATGATGCAGGTATGTTTTTGCATATATGTATGTACACATTGATAACATATGTGTTTCTTTTGATATAATATATAAAAATGAATGATTAATCAAGTACATATAATTGTTACGGTCACGCTAACGCAAACGACTGACAAGATTTTCCGTTTACCAAGTGGAGGTTGAATCTGTTTTATTTCTATTGAGTCAAGTTTCGAAAATTAGGACAATATGGTCTTCGCTCATTTATATGTATAGTAATTCCGTCTTGCAAATAACCAATAGGGAATATGCATGTAATTTAAATAAAGGTGACATTTTTTTTATAATCGTTAGTGCTTTCGAATTAAGCCTATATTAATATTTTTTAATGTTAATTCTTTTTGATTAAGAAAATAATTATTAAAGTGGATAGTAATTATTAAGTGGAAATTAGGTAGGGGAATTCAAAGAAGTTGAAGCGCACACCATTGGTCAGGTCGAATGACGTCAGAGTATATCATAACAGAGCGATTAGCGATTTTGTCGCTTACAAATTGAGTCGTAATTTCTCTGTGTATATCATACTGTGACGTCACACGCGCGTGAAATCGCAAGCGTTAAATGTATCCGTAACGGTATTATATATTTTTTTCCAATTATATGACGATAAAAAAATAAAAACAAAAATTATGCTTATTCCCTATTAAATAGTTTATATATGTATACGGTAACAGGAGGGCGTGCGCACGTTCGCGGTGGGCGTGTCGGCGGAGATGGCGCCGGTGTGCACGCTGCTGGTGTGGGCGCACCGCCGCCGCGCGCTCGTGTTGGCCGACTCTCTCACCTTCCCCGTCAACGGCATCAATATTAATAATGTGAGTGTACCTGCTTTTGTTATTGGATATATGAACAGTTATACGTGAAATTACAATAAAGAATATCATAAAACTACTTAAAAGTTAACGGCAGCCGTACTATCAATGTAAGTGTATCACACTTTTTTGTTAGGTATATAGACAACTATACGTCATAAAATTAAAAAGAATGGGTATCATAAAACTATAATGTATATCATGAAAAGCTGGGCATAAATTAAATTTACATGGAAAATAGAAAAATAATTGTTACGTTAATCTTATGTCACTATAGAAATTTAATTAGTAAACCTTTAAAAATTAAAAAATAAACTATCATATCCCAAGCTACGTTATGATTTATTCAATAGCGTTGATATCTTACTTTAAATTAGAAAAAAAAATCTTTTCTTTAAAAACTGAACTTAATCAAATTAAAAATATTGAGGTAAATAATTCAAAGATTTAGGAAATGTTGAAATATATAAAGTATAGTACATTCCATTAAATCTATTAAATTGTCTATAGTTCACTTTTGTCTACGTCAATTTCTTTCTATTATTATTTTTTTAAACTTGTTTGTGCAATAAACAATATAACATTGTGTGCCAGTTCACGGTGATAGTGAACAACCGCAAGCACCGCACGGGCGAGCGCGTGGAGGTGGCGGTGTACGGCGAGCCCGGCGCCTACGTGGGGCTCTCCGGCATCGACCACGCCTTCTACACCATGCAGGCCGGCAACGAGCTCAGCTATGCTAAGGTACCCGACATCCCATCCCACTCTCGGTATTACCATAACACATTATTCATCTTTCGACGACACTTTTTGCTCAGTCTGTAGTGATCCTACTTGCTGTGCCAGCGGTCGTGGATTCGAGTCCCGCTGGGGGCATTCATTTGTGTGATGAGCATGAATGTTTGTACTCCAGTCGTGGTTGTTTATATTTATAATATGTATGTATTTAAAGTTATATATGTGTACACTACACATCAGCTAGATGGTGCTGTGTGTTAATGTCCCAATATATTTATTTATATTTATCTTTCAATTTATAACATATATTCATCGTTAGGATATACATAATAGTAATTTGTTAATAAATTTTTTTGCCGTCTAAAAAAAATTTCTAAAATTATTACTTATTTTTTGATTAGATATTTGTATCAGCTTTACTATTATAATTAATAAGGTGCCGCAAGGTGACTAACTGATATTAAATACAAAACGCAGAGGGTTGCTTTCACCGTACACTCTGCCACTCGCTGAGTACCTGATTCACAATGCAATCAATATCTAGTGTGGACAATGATTATGATGCAATGAGAATTTGCTAAAACTAAAATTAAATGTATTAATGAATTATCTTAGAAAATAATTCTAAAATAATAAATTCATTATTTAATTATCTACATAAATGTAAAATATAATGTAAAATTAATTTACGTAGGTGATATCAAAAATGTCGCACTTCGATGAGGCAACAAACGGCACATTCGCATACACGTGGCGCTCGCACTTCGGAGACGCGGACGAGCTCGTGTACTTCCCCTCGCCGAGTTTTGGTATTGACGCCAATCGCACTTTTGAGTGAGTTTTTGTTAAATATTTATTGTTTGTTATTTAATCATGATAATGCATTGAGGTATCTGACTGCATCTCTTAGTGTTTCAGTGCATGATTTAGTGCCCGACCAGAACTAGTTAGTACAATTAAACTGCATTAAAGGCTCGGGATTTATAAATATATAGCTTTGAATGACTTATACAATAGGTTACTTTTTGATAATTTCATTTTTTTCTGTTTAATTGTGAACCATCAGAACAATTGTTTCAAATAAGTAACGACATGTGATAAAAATAATTCTCTTATAACAATTGAACGTAGTGATAATTTTTTTAAATCGTATCTTATGATAGTTTACAATTGAATGTAATATAAATAAATAAGAGCCTATACAACAAAGAGAGGCCTTCGTCCAGCAGTGGGAAATTAATGGTTGAATAAAAATATTCATGGTGTCCGTGCAGATACGCGGGTCTGATAGTGCTGAGCGACGTGTCGGTGTGGCGGCGCGCGTCCGCCTGCAACGCGTCGCTGGGGCTGGCCGAGTGCCTGGACGGCGCCTGCTACCCGCACGACCGGCGCTGCGACGGCGTGGCCGACTGCAACGACCGCACCGACGAGACCAACTGTACGTTCTTGTTCAGTTTTTAATTATGTTGTACTAGCTTTTCCTATTATTTCGCGGATTTATTTTGATTTTTGGTTCCCGACATTTCGAATGCTTTACAGCACCCATGGTCACGGGAGAGACTGAGGTGTTACATGTCTTGAGGGTATAGTTGTTACAGACAGCCTACCCACAATTAACAAAATGAAAATTGCATCAATTTCCTTACAATATTTTTTAACTTTAAACAGTTATATGGCTTAAATAATTGCTGTAAAGCATTCGAAACGTGGGGAACCAAAAATTAAAATAAATCCGCGAAATAAACCGAAAAGATAGTTTTATTTAAAAATGTCAAACATTCGCGTAAATCTAAGGAAGTATTATGTTGCACTAGTGTCCTGAGTGGCCATTTTAAAATTTAATAGTTTTCTTGATTAAATATTTTTTTAATAAAACGTTATTTTGATATATTTTCCAAAATTAGAGGTTTATTCAATCTATCAATATTTTTATAGATTATCCAAATATTATAAAGTATAATAATTTCAACAAAAATCTTTTAGAGACTAAATGTACAGAGTATTAACAAATTTCATACGATTGTATACCACCAGGCCAGCACGACGATTCATTCGAGCTGGCGCACTTCCGCAAGTTCCGATTCAACCGCATCCTGCGGCAGTACACCAACGTGTGGGCGTGGCGCGACGTCAACATCGGGCCGCACGGCCGCTACGTGTTCACGCTGCCCGTGCCGCCCGACCCCGCGCGCTGGACCATCTCCGCCTTCGCCATGTCGCCCGCCGGCCTCGGCATGCTCGCCAGGCCCATCAACGTGAGTGCGCGCACACCCCGACACGCCGACACACTGATATACCGACATAACGACACCAGCATACCGACACACCGACATTCCGACATACTGACACACCGACCACCGACATACCGACACATTGACCCACCGCACCGACACACCTATACGTTTAAACTTAAGCAATATATAACGGTAGATTCAACCAGATATAGTCAAAAATTATAACGTGATTTTGCCGTTTACCTAAATCAAAATTTTAGTTTTTGAAAAGAAAAAATAAGTTTTAAAATGTATATAAGTAAAAACAACAAACCTAATTAGTTTTTTTCTTTATTATATTTTATTTTATCGAGAGATTTTATAAATACCTGGTTATTCACACACATGCTCACAATTCAATTTCCTTATCTCAACACAAAAGTACACAAGTTCGTATACACAAACTGACATTTTAGTTCAACGACATTGTCTAATATATTCGTTTGGTCTGAGGGTGTCCTAAATTTGGTTGTACTATGATATTTAACGTATGTATGTATGTGTATAAGTCAAACACGTAACCCCATTTGAGCATCACCACTGTCGGTCATATTTATTTATTTATTTATTATTAAAAAAAATATACAAACATGATGATTTTTTTTTTATATTGTGGTGTTCATAATGCGCCAGCATTTAACTTTTGTTATTTTGCTAATGTAATAAATAACTAAAGATATACAACTTGAGATAAATTATTTCTAGAACGTTTAACGTTTAAGATTTTTATGTCATCTTTCTTTTAAACAATATATCTCCATGCACCCAGTACGTGGGCATCCTGCCCTTCTTCATCAAGATCGAGGGCCCGGACCGCTGCCGCCAGGGCGAGCAGCTGGGCCTGCGCGTCGCCGTCTTCAACTACCAGGAGCAGGCCATCGAGGCCGTGGTGGTACTCGCCTCCTCGCCCGACTACAAGTTCGTGCACGTCGAGGAGAACGGCATTGTGAGTTGTATCTGTTTCGTTTATTTTTAGGGAATTTAGAAAGTTTTGCTAATGAATGTTTTTATTTACTAGTGTCCGACCGAAGGTCTATTTTTGGCCGAAGCCGAAGCCGAAGCCGATTAATCGGCTATCGCCACAGCCTTCGGCCGAAGCCGAAGCCGAAGCCGAAGGTTTATATTCTCTCAGTACTCAGTAATTAATTTTGTATCAATACCTCAAATAACCTCAATATTGAAGGTTTATATTGACTGTCTCATATAGAAGTTGATGATATATCATAGAGATGGTTGGTTTAGAGATAAATAAAAGTTTGTGATTTTGTGATTTACCTACTGGTAAAAAATAATCATTTCTTTATTATGTAATTCACAAATTACAATTAGACCAATCAGTCTTTGTTTTACTTGACTAGACCAAAACTAGACTAATAAATAAAATAAACATACACTAACTTCTTAGTAAATAATCAAATGTTGGTCAATTAAATGCACAGTTTAGAAAATATTAGAAATTTCAAAATAAATGTAACAATAACAATAGAACTAATGAGGTAATGACTGTTTTGCAAACAACAAGTTATAAGAATAATATAATATTCTATTTTACTAAGCATATTTGTACTTAACCTTCTCTCTCAAAAACACTCGTTTAAATACACGTACGAACTTGTTTTGATGCATGCAATGTGATATTTTGACAGTGACTGCCCGCCGCCTCATGACTTTCGTAACAGTTCGTTCAATCTCGACGGTCGCTCGGACCTTCGGCGAAACCTTCGGCTTCGGCCGGGTTTTGGGCCGAAGCCGAAGGTTTCGCCGCAGGTGGATTTTTTGGCCGAAGGTGGCCGAAGCCGAAGCCGAAGCTTCGGTCGGACACTATTGTTTACACACTTAATATTTCGTATTTTACATACTTATAATAATAATTATTATAGTGTTTCTTTGTGTTATATTTTTTTTTATTTAAAAAATTATTTGTAATATGATATGATTTTATGTTTATAAATTAATTATATTATTTATGTATTATAAGTCTTATGATAGGGGAAAATCAACATATGTAAAAATCGATAGATTATTAAATTGCACACTTTTCAGGATGTAATTAGCCCACCATACCTAAACCTGACGGTTTTTAGTATTTCTACCTTATCAAAATATTTTTCAAATATTTTAATCGGCTGCCCTAGACGCGCGCCCTTATATAGAGGACTTATATTATGGTGGAGATACTCAACAGAGTGCACGGTGGAACCCCTTATGTTAAACTGCCGCGCTTGAGTATCTGAAAAATCTCCCCTTAAGTTCCCCTACTTATTATCTTAGTTACAAAAAAAAAATATTTAGACTTTATTTGCACATAACTAAAAATATCTACAGTTTTTGTGAGTGAAGAAAAAAAATACACATGTTATTATCTTTTCTTTTACACGAATCCCAATAAGATAGTTGGTTACATATATGTACATGTATATTGTATTCACCATACATCTGTATACGTAGGTGCGGTCGTACAACCCGCGCACGTCGTACGGCGAGCACCAGTTCTTCGTGTACATCCTGGCGGGCGACGCGGCCGTGGTGCACCTGCCCGTGGTGCCGGCGCGCCTGGGCCGCGTGCGCGTGGACGTGCGCGCCGCCGCGCTGCAGGGCGAGCACCGCGCCCACAAGTATATAGAAGTAGAGGTGAGCTGATGGTTTTTCCTTTTTTTTAGAATTCTGTACCTCATAAGGAAAAAGGAAGGCTTATAGGATCACTTCGTTGTGCGTCTGTTTGTCTGTCTGTATGTCAGTCTGTCAAGACCCTTTTTCTCAAGAACGCGTAGAGGTATTATGTTGAAATTGATGTCAAATAAACATTTGTTTAATCTTTTCATTTCTTACCTTTGAATTCGTTTTTTTTTTTAAATATTATAGTGCTAAATATTCTTAAAAGATTTCAATATTAAAATATATATAATAAATTATTTTATTTATATATTACATGTTTCAAAATGTATATATATTTGTGTGTATTATCCGCAGGCCGACGGCATCCCGCAGTACCGGCACCAGTCCGTGCTGCTGGACCTGTCCAACCGCGCGTACGTGTTCCAGTACATGCACGTCAACGTCACCGAGACCCCCATCATCCCCTACGAGGTGGACCGCTACTACGTGTTCGGCTCCAACAAGGCGCGCATCTCCATAGTGGGGGACGTGGTCGGACCGCTCTTCCCCACCATGCCTGTTAATGCTACCAGCCTCCTCGATTTGCCAATGGTAGGTTGATAATATTCCTTTTATTTAATAATTTAAACTTTAATTTTGTTGTAATTCTTTTGTTTTATTTTTGTTGATAATGTCTTTAAATATAATGATGAAAATGAGAGTGGACACTGTATTATTGCTTATAATAAAAATGTTAACATTTATTTTCATTTTGTTAAGTAAAACAAATGAACAGACAATTTTAAATGTTACTGAGTTTTAATGGCAGTTTTACTAAATAGGTAGGCATCTGGTACAATAACTTTATACCTCAGTTTAAATAAAATTATTCTTCACATTTTAAATATGTACTTGTATAACCTGTTCATAAAAAAATATTAGAATTATTTAATAACTAATAAAGATATTGCGTAGTATACACAAAAAAAATAAAATATACAGCTGAAATATGTACCATCTCCTATTTTAAGGTTGGCTAATAAATTATATGAATAACAACATGTACATTTTTTGACGACTCGTTTGGCTCAGTTTGTAGTGACCCTACTTGCTGTGCCAGCGGTCGCTGGTTCGAGTCCCGCTGTGGGCATACATTTGTGTGATGAGCATGAATGTTTGTACTCCAGTCATGGGTGTTTTATTTAATATATAGGTTTTAAAGTTATATAATATGTGTAGTCATGGACGAATTAGAGACTGGACCTGACATAAAATAGAAATGTATGAAAACTAGTTCAACCAAGTGACGCATAACGCACACAAAGATTTTATTACATTATTATAAACACTGATACACAATACAATATTTCTAGTGCTTGAACGTAATCGATAAAATACATATCGATGAACCAATGAATGACATTTTAGACATTTGTAAGCATAGTCATCATATTTTACATCTTTTAATTTAAAATATCTGTATTTATTATAATAAATTAAAATAAATGAATTAAAGAGGCAATAATAATGTGTCAAATAATAATAATTTTTTAATTTGATTTATATAAATACGATGGCATTGATGGCAACATTCTGTTGGCCTATAATAATGTTAATAAACAAATGAATATCGGGTGTATATTCCATTAATACATAATAAATATTATTTTGTAAAGATTAAAAAAATATTAAGCTAATTTAATTAAATAAAGTGATTTTGTTGATACTGTTATTGAACTATTTTAATTGGCAATTGATTGTCTCGGGTAATTATAAAAATGTGACACTGTCCTAATTTTGCTCAGTTCTTAATAAACATTTGTGAAATTAGGAAAAAGAAAAAGTGATTGCAAATTGTGAAAAAGTGAGTGTTGGATCGTAAAGTAAAATAATTAGTGCAAGTGGTAAAGTGTTTTATTATAAATCGCCAACCCAGAAGTTTAGTGCTAAAACATTATTGTTTGATTTTGTGTAATTTATGTGTTGAAATAAAATGATCTTTATTATTATTACAATGGAATTATATTCCAAAGTATATAATTGTGGTATAAAATAAAATAAAAAATTAAGTACACATACTAATTATGATTTTTGCATTTATATTTTTATTTGATTTAGAAAATATTTTTATAAATTTATTGTAATCAGATTGTAGGATATTGTGATAAAAGTATTTTATGTTATTGTACTGTACAAATAACACAATTCGTTCAGTTATTTCGTCAAATATCGATATATTTTTTCGACATTGTCAAGCACTAGTCGATGTCAAATGGAATCACTCGACAGTTTCGTCATTTGTTCTGAATGGTATAATCCAGCCATTTTATGATGGTTGTCAGATGTCAACAATACATAGAAATATCGACTATATTTAACATAGTTGGATAATATGACATTTTATTTTACATTTAATTAAATTTTGTGATAAATAACAATAAATGTAATAAAATAATGTATTTACAATTGAAAAGAAATAGTGCTGCTTCTGCCGTTATAGTTTTTACACCATTTAACAGAACATTTAGCCATTTTTGGGAGATATTTTGTTGACAAGTAAGTGCTTGAGACTGACACAAAAAACAAACGACCTAGGCTAAAATTCCCTGGTTACTGACATGACCGTTAAAGGTACGTCCGCTTATATGTCTGGTCCAGTGGTTAATTCGTTCATGTGTGTAGTGTATAAACAATCTGGTATCCATAACACAATCCTCGTAGCTTACCATGGAACTATTCTGTGTGTATCCTAACTTGTTTAACATATTTATTTATTCATTTGTCAGGATTCGGCCGAGCAGAACATGTTCAGCTTCGCGGCGAACATGTACCTGACGCTGTACATGCGCCTCATCAACCAGCGCAACCGCACGCTCGAGCGCGACGCCTTCTACCACATGAACATATACTACCAGCGGCAGCTCTCCTTCATGAAGCACGACGGCTCCTTCAGCTTGTTCCGAAGCGATTGGTATGATATATTGTAATTTATAGGTTTTTATAGGTGTCGATTTTACTTAGTTTTAAATGTTGTGTAGCTTTGAAGCTTTGGAGATATGACATAATAATTAATTTATATTTTCGACCTGTTTTGAATGTAAAGTTGGAATTAAGAAGTGGATGTTAAAATAAGTGAATAGTTACTTATTATATACCTTTGGCTTTGGATTTATTTTATTTGTTTCAATAAAAAAAGCACATTACGTACTGGTCTAAAGCTCATTTCTATTTTTTCTAATTGAAAGTGAATTAGACAATACTAATTATTAAAATACACAATGTTCTTTGTACAGGAATCAATCGGAATCAAGCGTGTGGCTGACGTCGTTCTGCGCTAAAATATTCCAGGAAGCTTCGTTCAATGAATGGGAGAATTTCATCTATATTGATCCTGATGTATGTATATATGATTGTTTTATATTTCTTTTGTATTTTAAAGTACTAATTGAAAGTAGAACTCCTATTTAATAAGTAACATTGTTATCCTACTTATTAAGTAAACTTTCAATTTAATATTGTTCGCTCTAATATAACATATTTTTTAATGTTATTTGAGACTAGCGCTTCGCTTCGCTCGGGTTCGTCTTTATGTATAATATATATTTTTACAATAATGTATTGAAGTCTGCTCGATTTGTTGACATTTATGATTACTGCTCCGCTCCCTTGGTTAGTAGCATGATGATATATAGCTTATGGCCTTCCTCAATAAACGGGCTATCTAATGCAAAAAGAATTCTTCAAATCGGATTAGTAGTTCCCGAGTTTAGCCCGCTCAAACAAACAAACTCTGCCTCTTTATAATATTAGTATGGAATATATATGATGTGAATACAATTATTATTAGTTGTTTTTTCACACTGTTATATGCATGTTTGGTTTGAGTGAAATCGTGTCTTATATTAGACATCAGTACATAAGATTACTTTATATAACTTAGAACGTTATATAAAGCTCGCGGTGCTCATATACAGTTTCGATATAAATAAAATTAATGGTTAAAAATACAAAAACATCAATAGGTTAGAAAATCATTGTATTATATAGATATATACTAAAGCTGTTTGTTTGTGCGCAGGTGATATCGATGGCGGTGTCGTGGGTGCTGGAGCACCAGACGCCGGAGGGCGCGTTCTACGAGCGCACGTGGCTGCCCGACCGCAACGCCAACAGCACCATCGCCGTGCCCATGGACTCGCAGCTCTACCGCGACGCCGGCGCGCAGCTGCACGGCCGACAGGTCACTCATATACTTATACTAACTAGAGCTCGACGAGTGCTCGAACTTCGACCATGATTATTGTCGATTTTTCTTAAAAAGGGATACAAAGTTTTTGCTTCACGTATTCATTATTTTGTGTGTGTTATTTATTAACAGTTATGTGTTATTTATTAACAGGTTTATTATAGGCATTATATATGTCAACAGGTTAACAACTCTATAATACTGCAACGAAACATCACACTGACTGCGCAAGTCGTTATTACACTGGAGACTGTGAAGAATCTCAAAGATATTGGCATAAGAGAGGTGAGCGGTGTAATTAGTAGTATTAACTGACTAAAATTGAAAACAATACAATTTTTATTTTGTTGATCATTTTATCAAATATACTTATAAAATTTGTTTTTTTTGTATTAGTAATATATTTTTTACTATTTATCATACATACATCTATAAATAAAAATAAATAGCTTAATGTGTGTATGTGTGTGTGTGTGTGTGTGTGTATATATATACAATAATAATAAAAAAATAATTAGCTTAATGTGTTTGCTAAGCGCGAAACAAAAACAGCTAGTTATTTTTTTATTCAAATATTCGCTCAAGTCCAAAGAATGTTCTTATGAAGAGAAAAATTAGAAAAAAATGCTCGGAAAAACGTAAAAACACCATTTGTCTAATCAGATCTGGTGGCTACTACACACTTGATTTGACAGAACGAGATAAGTCGCTAGCATGAGGAATACAGACAAAGGAGTCCAATCTCCATAAGGTTTCATATGAAAAATCCGGCCGTAAGAATTTTTAGAGCTAGAGTCCCAAAAACTACCACGAACTTAGTTGATAGGCGTGATAAACAAATCAGTGTGAATTCCCCCCTTTCTCTTGGGACACAGCAACCGCAGCACAACCATTATTATTTTTTAAAATTTCCGGGACAACTTTTACATAGACTTTAGGCTCCTTGTAGGAGTCAACACAATTTTTTTTAGCTTCATTGAGATATTTGACTTTAGGATTTCTTCCAGGCTCCAAAATTTATTCCAGGCCATATTTACACATCTCGTTAACTCATCTTAGTGTTTAGACTATTTAAATAACACTTATTTACCTAAACATGTGTGTGTAGTCCTGGACATACTAGTAACACACTGTTAACGTTTATTGGTGCCTTTATGTTGTTTGATATAATTTGTTATTAACCTCTGTTTACATATTTAAGATATTTCTGTAAATATTGTCTGAAACAAATTATTAAATAAAAAAAATGTAGTTCCTGGACGCTAGTATGTTTACTCCACTGCCGTTGTGGTATATGACAGTGATTGATGTGTGTGTGCGTGCGCAGGGGCTGAGCGCGCGCGTGGCGACGGCGCAGCAGCGCGCGGTGGAGTGGCTGGAGCGGCACCTGCAGCTGCTGCACGAGTGCGGCGAGCCGCTGGCGCTGGCGCTGGCCGCGTGCGCGCTCGCCGCCGCCAAGGCGCCCGGCGCCGAGCACGCGTACCGCCTGCTCAAGCGCCACCAGCGCACTGAGGGTTGGACACATTCTTTTTTTTTTTAATGAAAAATTGCTGTTGGTCTATAGGCTATACAGCGTCACTGGAGGAGTTTATGGCTCGTTCTACAAATAGCTGTAATGGAACGTGTGCTAAGTTTATTACAAAATAAATGATGTTATAGAAGATAATGATGCGATCGCCTTCAGGATATTTCTATGTTGAAGAATTAGTGTAATTTGTAATTTTACTTATCAAAAAAAAAATATAGAAATTCAATTTTTGTCTCGCTGGCATTCTTTTGCCTGGTGGCAATTATGACACTATAAAAAATGGTATGAATTGAAAGCTGAATAAATTTAAAAAAAATGAATCGAGTTTCGCCTCCGTTTTGAAATCAACAATCAATAAATATTTACATTCAAGTTATTTAACATTTCCGAGTCTTATCATATTAAATTAATATATTTAATACGTGTTCTATCGACCACCAGGCGGGCTGGTGTACTGGGGCAAGGAGCCGGTGCCGCAGCCGCCGTACAAGATGGAGAACCAGAAGCCGTTCCTGCTACCGCGGCTGCCCTACACGTACGACTCTAACAACATCGCCGCCACCGCCTACGCGCTGCTCGCCTGCATGGACCATCAGGTGACCGTACCGATCAAAACTTTCATATGATAATATATAAATATGCTGGACATTAACACACAACACCATCTAGTTTCATGGTAAGCTACGAGGCTTGTGTTATGGATACCAGATAGTTGATACACTACACACATATTATGTATATAACTTTAACCCATGCATATTATAAACATAAACACCCATGACTGGAGTACAAACATTAGTGCTCATCACTTAAATAAATGCCCCTACTCCCTAGCGGGACTCGAACCCGTGACTGCTGGCACAGCAAGTCACTACAAACTGAAATCTCGTCTGTCGTCTTATATATATGATGTGTCTTATATATATATATATATATAATATATCTGTATGATAACTAAATTTACTCTAGTTGATTATCAAGCTATTCTAGTCATTTTCGTTTGCTATTAGTGTTCTCATAGTATTTGAAGCAAGAGTTAATGGTCTATTTTATATTGTCATTTTATTAATTATTTTTCTAACAAAATTAATATTTTGTACTAATAATTAATATTTGTAAACTAAGCGCAGACTCAAATATCGTATTTTATTTATTTAAAAAATGGTAGATTTCGATGATTTAATTTTTTACGAAAAAAGCTTTTCTTATACATACACATTACACACACACGCACACATGCACAAACTCGTGGTCTGTTAAATGTATTTTATTTTATCGAAAAAACATACACATGCAACCCATAACATATAAATTTTTTTATGAAATTTCTGCTTGAAATATTAATAGTAAATTTATTTTTTATATTACAAATTTCATCAAAATTTTATGTTTTCTGCCTATGTAAAAGTTTTCTCTTAATCATATTTTTCTTTTAATAGTGTTAAATTTAAGTCTTAAAATAATGAAATGTTGTGTTTGTTCTTAGGATAACAACGAGCCGATTGTCATGTGGCTTAACTCTCAACGTCTTAAAGATGGCGGCTGGGCGTCTACTCAGGTAATTAATAATTAGATCATCTATCGTAAAAAAAATACAACACAAAATTATATAATTAGATCATAAGATTTAAAAATATTTCATAATAATTTTCAATTTTTTTGTTTAATTTTAGAAATTTCCCAAGTTTATAAAAAAAAAAATTATATAGGAACACATAAAAATAGAAACAATTTTTTTAAATAACCGATGTTGTTTCTATCCAGGACACGTACATAGCTCTGCGCGCGCTGATCGAGTACACGAACCGCAAGCGGCTGCGCGACGTGAGCTCGCTGCACGTGAGCGTGGAGGCCGTGGCGCTGCGCGGCGGCGCGCGCTCCCTGCGCGTGCGCAACGACAACCTCGCCACCATGCAGACCATCGACGTGAGCACCCACGACATTATACTATACTAGCGAGTAACAATTCACCCTCGCCCCGCTTACGTTTTTACGTTTAATGTATATTAAGATGTATCTCTCTCAGAGATATCTTTCCGCAGTAAAAGTATCCTATATGTAATCTTGGTATTCTTCAATACAATTAATTCAATACATGTTTTAGCATTTTTCGAAATTCATCCCATAAGGGGGTAAAATAGGGGATGAAAGTTTGTATGAAACCTACGTGTTTTTTGTAGTTTTAGCGCGAACAAAGGCGCGGGTTCTGCCAGTAATGTATAATGCAACGTATGCCACTGCAGATCCCGGAGGCGTGGGGCACGGTGAAGGTGACGGCGCGCGGCGCGGGCTACGCCGTGCTGCAGATGTCGGTGCAGTACAACGTGGACACGCCGCGCTTCCAGACCGCGCCGCCGCTGCGCGCCTTCGACCTGCTCGCCAACGCGCACTACTACGGCCGCAATCAGTCGCACATTCGATACCAGACCTGCGCCAGGTACCGACCGACACACACACACATATCTACAGACTCATCTAGTATGTATAATGCATACTATAGACTATATGTTAGGTGATTCATTTCCTCCAAAAAAAAATTTCTCTGTGCTCAAGCAAAATCTATAAAAATAAATATAGAAAATAAGATTTTCACCAAGTTTGAGCTGTAAATATCAATTTTAAGTACTTACTATTTAAATTTGAAGTTTTCCCATATAAATTGAATATGCAAAAAAAAATATTTTTTGCAAATTTCTAATGCTTAGCCACCTTCGGCTTGATGGTGAGATGGAATCGGTTTGATGGACCTTATAGGGATTTTCACGCTCTTCGAAATTACTCTAGTGTTTTTTTATGTAACTCACACTGGTTCGCCTATAGGAGTCATCAAAGTTCCATTTTTTGAAAGAATAGTTCTTTTTCAATTTTTTTGAACAAAACTCAAAAAGTAGGGAGAAAAAAAGGACTGACCCGTAAAAAATAGTGCTCTGACCAATATCTAATGAATTTACAGCCATTTTTATACCTCAAAACGTAAGAAATAAAATTTAGAGCTCCTGGCGCTATGCACCATGCTCGTTGGCTATCAAAAGCTCTATACAATTTAAAAATGTAGATGCTTAGAAAATGTCTGTAAATTATTTATTTCTTACGTTACGACTGTCATACTCACTTTTGTAGGTCAGTTGGGAGACGGCTTTAAAATAGAAGAGTATAACTGTAACTTGCCACTATATGGCACCAGAGTGCCTTAACTTCGAAACCATTAAAATTGAATATTTGCATTACAATGCTAGCGAATCCATTTTTTAACACTTCTATTAAAATTATTCATGTATTTTAAAATAAAAACTATCTTTTCGGATTTTTATTGCGGATATATTTAGATTTTTAGTTCCCGATGTTTCAAATAAACCAAAAATGGAAATAAATAAATTTTACAATATCAAATATTTGATATAAATCTAAAAAAGTATGTAATACTATTCATACATGTAAAGAGTTGGTTCATTACGACAAATAAAGTTCCAACATCACAAACAAATGTCACCGAATATAATACCAAACTGATCCATTCCAGCTGGACGCTGACGCAAGAGTCTCCGCGCTCCGGCATGGCGGTGCTGGAGGTGAGCATCCCCACCGGCTACATGATCCAGCAGCAGCGCCTCGACTCGTACGTGCTGTCGCGCTCCGTGCACCTGCTGCAGCGCGCGCGCTACACGCCGGAGAAAGTCGTCTTCTATTTTGATTATGTAAGTAAATAAATAAGTTGAGACATTAACACACAGCACCATCTAATCCCATGATAAGCTACGAGGCTTGTGTTATGGATACAAGATTGTCGATACACTACACATATATATGTAACTTTAAATACATACATAATTATAAATATAAACACCAATGACTGGAGTACACACTCGTGCTCATCACACAAATGAATGCCCCGGCGGACTCAAACCCGCGACCGCTGGCATAGCAAGGAGGGTCACTACAAACTGAGCCAAACGTGGCGTAAGTGTTTTTGAATTTGGAATTTCGATTGTTTTTTTTAGTTTGCGTGTTCGTAGGCACAGATACATAATATGGATATACCGGTGAAAGTCATGTTCTATTTTGATTTTATTTATTTGGGGTATCTATTTACGCGTTTTTTTTGTACATTTTGTAAGCGAAGGTATGTTGGTTATAAGGTTTTTTTGGTCATGTTTCTGTAAACAATGATTATTTTTATATTTTAAGAATCTTTTAATGTATGCAGTTGCTGAATCACTAGAATTTCCAAATTTTGACTTAATTAGTTTTCCTTAAAGGTTTTTAATTTTCATATTTACATGATGTAATAATTATATTAAGCAGTACACACATTATTTTCGTAATGTTATAAAAAAACACATTTTGCAATCTTGTATAACATAAAAATGAATCGCTGATTGTTTGTAAGTAAGCGCAAACCTCGAGAGCAACTGAACCGATTTCGCTAATTCTTTTTTTATGATATTCCTTGAAGTACGAGGATGGTTCTTACGGAGAGAAAACTAAAAAAATGCCTGAAAAAGTCTAATAACAAACACTTTTCTATACTCCCATACAAAAGATTCGTAATAGTACTTAAAAGGTCAATTTGAACTTTAATACCATACCATAAAGTTTAAGTGTTAGTGGAGAGGTTCCGGGAAGTTAAAACAATTGAGTGACGTTAGTATCGTATAAATATTAATGTCAATATTTGTCAATATTATTAACAAAAAAAATTAAAATGTATATGGCTAACGCTGGGTAATAACTATTTATATCTATTTAAAACGTACCTAGGGACGAACCCGAGCGAAGCGAGGGTGGGCCGCTAGTGGATTATACATTTATATATTTCCAGCTGGATCACGAGACGACGTGTGTGAACTTCACGATCGAGCGCTGGTACCCCGTCGCCAACATGTCGCGCTACCTGCCCATACGTGTCTACGATTATTACGCGCCCGGTTAGTTATCAGAACAATATTATTATTTTTTTAATTTCAATAAGGCCTATCTTTTATCTCGCACTAAGAAAATTGTGTTATTAATGATAATATATATTTTTATTATATAATTATAGATACATTTCTTCATTCAGACTTATTAACTGTAGTACAAAAAAATTATGCTGCCTTTCTATTTTGAAATACAAATACAATTAAATCGACATCTACAATAAATCCTGTATAAACACACAATCAATCAATCCACAGAGATATTTAAAACATAAATGAAACTATTTATGCTACTTCACCTAGCAGTTATCCAATAATATGTAAAGTGCACGGTCCCGCATTTGGCCAACTTCTTATTTTAGGCCATTGCCTTACTAACAGCTGTAAGACCGGATCCCAATAACCTATGTGTATTTTTTTCCTATTAGCGATATTAATTTTACATTAATTGTATGAAGTTTACGTCAAATTTTTATCTCTAAGGAAAACTTCATACATATAATATATCATTAAAAATCGCCCTAAAAATGAATAAAAATTATTATTATTATCAACAGAGCGTTTCAACGAGAGCATATTCGACGCCTTGCCAACGTACTTACTGAACATCTGCGAGGTGTGCGGCTCCTCGCAGTGCCCGTACTGCGCCATCTACAACGGCGCCGCGCGCCTCACCGCGCTGTTGCTGGTGCCCACTCTGATTGCGATTGTATACAATATACTATATAACACGTAGTAGATGGTGTATTAAATTAGTAAGGTTTTTGATATTATGTATTTCCTAGGCGATAGGTGTTTTATGTAATGATTTTTTGTAAACCTGTTATAATTATAAATCTTTGTTGTACAGAACAGGTTTATTTTTATGTGGATTGAGATTTATTCTAATAATATTTATATATATTATAATCAATTCTTAGTCTTGGTTTATTCAGAATTTTGAGTACATCATGTTACAAATTACACACACAAATTAAATCACTAAAAATATGAAAAATTTATAAATAAAGCATTTGTTATTTTCTTAAAATTACTATTTTAAGTCGCCTAGAAAATGCAATACAAAACAAGGATTAAATGTAAAATCTAAAATTTCGTAGTTTTTGACAGTCAAATCATTTAAAAATTATAAAAAAGTGATTTGATTGTATTGTATTTATGCATCATTACATGGTTGACAATTAACTTACTTTTTTATAACGTGATATTACATTTTTAATTAAAAATTTAAAATGTACGGTATTCGCTGTCGCATTACGCATATGACCGATAGATTAACAATTATGGTTTTCAATAAAAACTGTTAAATTACCACAAACCTCGAACTGGCTGCAACCACCGTATAGTAGGTACATATATAGTATTATATTTCTTATTTACTTTAAAATGAAATCTCTTTTGTCGTAATCATTTTGATACTTATTCTTATCTCATCCGCCTTCTGAATCTCGTGCTGACTTATTTTCTACGGATTAGTTTATAGAAAACTTTGTCTGGTAATATTAGTTATATGTTGTTCTAAAGTAGGTTTAAATATGCGAAAAACTCAACTCAATATTCTCTTTTCTTTTGTTTATACTTACTTATTTTTACACTTTGAATGTATTCCTTTATCCATTCCAATGTAGTTAGTAGTATTATGGAGTGTTCACTTAGGTTATAACTTTTGTACAGAATGTACAAACGCTGAAGCCAATGTATAGAAGCGAATATTTGCCTGTTTTCTAGACTAAGACATAAATAAAAGACGGACAATTATTATTAATTGGTGAGATTTTTTTTACTTATATATTGTAAAATCAACAATTGTATTTTTACTCAAATATATATATGGATGTAAATATTTATAAGTGATATTAAGGTGTGACTTCGATTTACTATCAAATTATACAATTATTTTTATATTTTTACATAAAAATTATCAATTGGGATTTAACATATAAATCCAGTGAATATTATAAAACAGATGAACTTTAAAATGACTTAACCCTACCCTTTGGCAGCTTTTATATATTTAAATAAAACTTAGCAATAGAATTTTGTATAAAACTCGTCGTACTACTCATCTTTTGTCTATCAACTTATTTTTCTGGTGCTTATAACATTTTTACTTTTTAATCGTTTATTTAAACTACAGTATCTTCCAGTAGAGAAGCAAATATATTAAATAGCTGCATTAAATGCTTCCTTGCCGCAAACGTTTATATCATGAAATAAGGTAAAATAAAAAAGTATATATATATATATATATATATATATATATATATATATATATATATATATATATATATATATATATATTTTATTAGACTGAGAAGGTATTGTCTTATCAGTTTTTTGAAATAAGAAATTGTCAATGAAATTATCAATTTTATAACAATATTGTTTTATAATAGGTGATATTAAAATACATGCAATAGATATTTTATCAATAAAATCAATTGTAATGCCTTATTGGTCAGAGACAATATATTAATGAAATTAAAAATTATATCAAATCAAATATTATCAAAAAAAATATATCATATATTTTATATACAATAAAGTATTCTTTTTAAATGTAGATTGATTAGTAGATTAATTATATAAAAATATGTATTTGAGCCATATATATGTATTTATTACTTTTTACATTGTATTTAAAAATAATTTGGCCTTTTATAATGTTTATGTACAAAATTACCGTCCAAATATATTGAAAATTATTTAAAGCTGTATTAAAAAATATTCATTGTAAGTTACTTAATTAGTTTCCGTCCAAATTAACCAATGACTGATTTTTTTTTACTTTTGTATCTATATATTATTACTATGTACTTGTGTGTAATATTGTCTCAGTTGTTACACAACTTAAGTAATGTTAGCATAGGAGTGATGAAATAATTTGATTGTTTATAATTTAATTTAAGAATAAAAATTTAATAAACTTTTTGGATTTGTTTTTTATAACCTTCGAATGATCCTATATTAATGTTTATTCTAATACCCATTATTAATAAATACCAACGAGAGAAACAGTCAGCGTGGATGTCTTTTCGTGACTAATAGCGTCGCCCTTGCTATTTCGAGACTGTTCATACTCGTGCTTACAGTTCATACTTGCTAGCGCGCGATCTATAGCTTATGTATACTCGGTAAAAGTGCCAGTGAATATGCACTATAATTCCCTGATAACAGTTTTTTTATTAATCAGTAAAAATAGGCCAAGATTGTATTATTTTCTTTTTGTTCAAAATAAATTAAAACTATAATACATTTTGATATATTTCTTAACTTCTAGTTAGTTTTAATTTTTACTAATTCAATACCTAACAAATCAATACATATAATGCCACCTATTGAAATTTATTTGAATTAATTATTCTTTGTTCCTGATAACTGATAAGACCCCACAGCAAATAAACATGTTAGATGTAATTAAGCCTAAATATATGAAAATTACAATTAAATTAAGGTGAAATATAATTATGTGATGTACAAATTAACATTGCTTCCTTATAAATTAAGATTGGTTCTATATATTATTGATTTTAGTTATATAACACATTGGAATTTTTATAATTTTGAATTAAATTACATATGATATTGTACACACTAAAATAATAATAGTATTCATTAAATAAAACAACTTTTTTCATCTATTCATTCTATTTAAATATATGTATTAACTAGAATTTCAACTTATGTCTATTGCCTCTTCTTCACTTGCTTTGTTTTAGCATTAGCTTTAGCCGCAGCCCCCCCACTGAAGAGTGATGTAAACATTTCAGAGACCTCTGGTAATTCAGACATCTTAGCCATGTTGCTAATCTGTTTTAAATCCTCTTTTGTTTCTGGATCATTCATCATTTTAGGCAGAATCATAATGAGCAGTAATGGTAATACCATCATGATTACCATGGGATTGAACAGGAAATCAGTCATTCGCCATTGCTCACGAACTTGGAAGTATCTATATTTTCCTGAGGCCTTAATTCTTAAGGGATAAGGAACTTGAATGACTTGTGAAGTCTGTATATAATTTACTTTACGAGCTCTATACTTTCCTTTAGAATTAATTTCGACACGAACTGTCTCATACATATAATCAGGATGCACGATTTCAACGACATACGAGCCCGTGGGGACGTTATGTATAGCGAATGATCCATCTTGTTTTACAAAACCAATATATTCGCCTCCGTTCACATGAATCTGGGTATCTACTTGCCAATTTGATACTGAAAAATCTTGGTCATCTAGTGGAAACACTCGTCCTTCAATAACATATCTGCCGTTCCCCACATCTTCTTCGATAGAACTTACTGCACAGAAAACACTGGCAAATAGGCACACTATTAGTGTAAGTAACAAGTTGAATGGATACATTTTTAATCAATTATTCGTATTTCGCAGATTACAATAGTATAAATAACACAAACTTCTTTTCCATTTAACAAAAAACTAATTTGCTTTATAGAGGTAGGGTAGGAAACTGAAAGGTTCATCAGTTTTATTTGTCATCCATGTTCATCAGTCATCTATTAATCAAAGTGACAGCAGACAAACATGACAAATTACAAATTATCATCATTCATCATTTCATTCTTTCCAGAGTCTAGATCACAGACTATGAAATCTCTTAGATAACTCAGACCATAGACATCATAAATGTTTAAAGTTATTCATTTACGGTTGAAAGTAATAAGAAGATAAAATCACAAATTTTTCAAATTACTTTATCACTGTATATAAAAAACAAAGTTCGCACGCCGCATCTGTCTGTCTGAACGCGAACTTAAAATACTAAGGCTAAGCGGATTTTCATACGGTATTCACCAATGTTTTGGTGTATTATTCATTAAGGTTTTGTATAAATTGACTAAAATTTGACGACTATTGTAGATGTCGGAAAAAATCATGCCAACTGTGAAACCATAGAGTATATTGCTACATATATAATGTGAAACTTTACTGGCTTACGCCGCGAAATCAATAGAATTACCTATATGACAACAATGTATTACGGAATTATCATTTACTAGCGATTGACCCTCGCTTCGCTCGGGCTTATATAAATAATAAAAATGAAATACTTGTTGAATTTTAATTATTCTGATTTTATTTAATAATATTTTAAGATAAGAGATGAAGTGGTCATTGACAAATCCTTATGTGCCATTCTTAATAATAATTGACTTTTAAAAGCTAATCAAATCTTGTATCTTTTTCTACTAAATAGGGTGCATTTACATCATATTTTTCCTGGATAGTCACGAATTTCATTAATCTAAATGACTATATTTTAGCGGTCACACTTCAACGGTTTTTTACCGTAGTAAATAATTCCAGCTTTGACTAAAAAAAGTAAATATCGCCATCTGTGAACGCACTTCAAGCTTAGCTTGGCAGATTTTTTCAATAATCAATAAATAATAATGATTTACGAGGGTATTTTATTTTGCTTTCTCAGTTAATTTTTAAAATAATAATATCCATTTTACGATTTATTTTGTTCTTTCATTTAATTTTCATATGCTTGAATAAGAAATCAATACATATAACAACATAATAATGTATTGACATTTATTTGAACTAATTTATCTTTGTTGAGAAATTTATCTTTATATTCCTTGTCAACGGATATATAAAGTTATTTATAATAATTTACATTGTCTTTACATTTATTTTCGTTTTATAATATATAAGAAAATTTACATTTCCTTTTTATTTGAGGCAGCGCTGTGAGCTGTCCCGCGCTGAGCAACAAGTTGGTAGCACTACATTTTCCTTATCTTCATCTTGTATAAAGAAAAAACGTCCGAGTTTATTATCGACAGAACGATTATGTTCGTTGGTCAGTTACATTTGTACATGTAAATACTTTAAAATTTCATAAGAATTATTAAACGATGTTGCGATATTTTATCGCTGTTATATGTTTTGGCGCTATTTTCGGTAATGGCATGTGGGTGGTGAAACCTGGACCCAAGTATCCACCAACGAAAGGCGAAGTCTGGCCTAAACCACAATATGAAACTAAGAGAAACACTTATCATATTTTCAACCCTTCAAATTTTAAAGTTAAGGTAAGCGTGCGAAACCATCTTGTCATTGTTTTGGCAAAATTATCGATTTTTTGTTTTTCATATAAAGTAGGTTAATTTATCATTGAAACTTTAAGTAGATGCACATTTTATTTGTAGTTTTTAAACATAAAAGAATAATTTATCACTTACAAGTTTTATATGTTAAGTACTTGAAACATTGACGAATGAAAAGAAGTACTTTTTATTCTTACATTCTTCCACTAACAATAAGTAATAATAAAAAATAAAACTATTCATAATCCAGATTTCATTTATTAGTATATTGGATTTGATATTGAAGCATCAATATATTTTTTCAAACAAAAAAAAATACGTTTTAAAAAGACGTACATACATACGTCTAAAAGTATTCCATAGATATGTATCTAACTATATTATCACATTATTGAGACAGCGGTTGGACAAATTTTGGAGATTTTTTTTTAGCTTTCCATCAGATTATAAATTAAAATAAATTTTATAAAAAAAACAAAATCTGACATTATAGATTATAAGATTACCGCCAAATAACTTGAGTTCAAGGCGGAGAGTTGGCGCATCGAGGGACGGGCCTACGGGTCGGTTACTTTTCATTATTTCTTTCCGCAAAAGGGAACTTAAAATTGATTATTATTGAGAGTTTTGTTTGAAAGGTGTGACATACGGCAGATGTCTGTATATATACCACTATCAATTTGTGATATATTTGCAAATGTCAGAGGCCGGGGATGCCCAGTAAAGCTAGTTCTACTACCTCCGACATTCTCATCTGCCATTTTCAACATGGTTACTAGTAAGTTGAAAATGACAATGAAAATCTACATGTATGAGAGAACTTAGAAAGCTTTCAAAAGACAGTTTAGTATTGTTATATTTTAATTTTTAGGTAATAAATCAGACTTGTGATATTTTAACCAATGCTGTTGAACGTTATTCGTATGTTATGAGGTATAAAAATGGCTTAAGATTCCACGAAAGAAAGATACACAAGCGCAGAAGACGTATAGCAAACGATGCCCTGTACAGAGGAACGCTGAATGAATTTGAAATTGACCTCACTGCCCCTTGCGAAGACTATCCTTCCCTGGATATGAATGAGCAATGTAAGTACCAATCTCGGATATAAAGACTAAATATGTACATTTATGCGAAAATATGTTTGTTTGTTTATCTTTGTTTCACACAGCAAAGGCAAAGACGTGATTTTTAAGGACCCTATCATCGATTAAAAAAGTACTAGATACACAATCAGTGATAAAAAATGTTCTCACCGAATGAGCGCTCATTTGAACAGTTGAGCGGGCTTTTAATTTTTTTTTTGTAAAAACAACTTTAAGTATTGAATTTAGGGTTCAATTTCCATTGTCATATATTTATGTTAACCAGAATAATTACTTAGCACACAATTGGTGACAGTTAAAAGAGAAATTTTTTGTTCGATGGACCCGCTAAATCTCGATACGATACCCTGCTAAGTAGATATTTAGTCTACGATGTCTGTTAAATTTCAATGGGACGTTTGTTTTAAACTGTAATTATAAGTATTTAGTTGAATTATTTTTTAAAAACCGGCCAAGTTCGAGTCGGACTCGCGCACGAAGGATTCCGTACCATTATCTATAAAAACGGCAAAAAAATCACGTTTGTTGTAGGGGAGCCCCCCTTAAATATTTGTTTTATTTTAATGTAATCATTTATTTTTAAAGTGAATATATAACTAAATATTCTGTGAATATTTCAAGCGTCTAACTGTTGTCGTTATCAGTATCGAGCAAAAACGAGCAAAAAATCACGTTTGTTGTATAGGAGTTTCCTTAAATATTTATTTTATTCTGTTTTTTTATATATTTCTGTTTTACTTTGCCCGCGTGCGTTCGTAGATGCCTTTTTTATATGTTATTATATTGTACGTAAGCAACGCCACCTTATGGCAAAACCTAAAAGTACCTACCTAGAATATGTGTTATTCCAGGTCATAGTCTATCTGTTTACTAAATTTTATCATAATCCGTTCAGTCGTTTCAACGTGACGTAATAACAAACATACATACACACATACAAACTTTTACATTTACAAATTTAAAAAAAGGAGAAAAATTAATTAACTGACAGATCTTCTGACGACTCTCACGGTAATTATTTTACATAAAATAGTTATTAGTTTTTATTAAATTTAATAAACAAGAAATTCTTATAATTGTTTATATATTAAATATATTTTATAAGTCTATACTTATAAAATATATTTAATATATAAACAATTACAGAGATAACCTTAGAAACACTTATTGACCTTAATATGATTCGAGTTCTTCAATCGTTGATAACACACGAGAGGGTGTTTATTATTAACGAACTATCAAAAAGTATCTATATCCAATTGAAATGATAACAGATAAATATATATTAAACTCATTACAAAACGATTTAATCCAATGTCACAAATCTTGAATGAAAAGGTAGTTATATATATCTACTTATACCTAACCTTATATCTAAAGTGTTATATCTATGAAAGAGATATGTGTTGTGTCTGTACAGGGGATACCAACTTAGCGAAAGTAAGTATCTTCATTCTGAAGATATTTTTATTTATGCGAAGTGATGCTAGGCAGCGCATTGGTAACGCATTCGTTTCGGAAACCGAGTGAAGCGGGTTCAAATCCCAGGTCTTGTGCCTGATATTCTCATGTGCGAATAATTTCCAACATGAATACTTTGTCTTACGGTGAAGGAAAACATCGTGAGGAAACTTGCCTGACTGAGAGAACCTAGCAAGTTTCCAAAAGACGTGGTCAGTCCGCCCGCACTCGGCCAGCGTAGTGGACTATGGCCCTGATCGTATTGAAGGGAGTGGGACGTGCCTTGCAGTTGAATACAAGCAATGCTACGCGAGCAAAGTTGTAGCAGAATACTAGTATATTTTTTCTAAAGTGACCTGTTACTATATTTTTATTTTTTTAAACATTTTTAGATCATCTTACAATTGCTGCAACATCCACACTTACTAGTTCGTCAATATGGGGCATACTGCGAGGACTGGAAACCCTCGCACAGCTTTTCTATCTATCAAACGACCGCAATGTACGTAAAAAATTTTAATTTCGCTGATTATTATAAGCTAAATCTTTATAAAGAATTCATTACAAATTTCGAGTGATATCTGCAAGTACGTAAGTAGTAATACTTGCTAATCAAACTTTAACTGTATTTAACTTGACACAAGAATCGATACAAAAGGAATCTCGGGAATTTAAGCAGTGAAGTTACATCTTTTTTGTTTTTTTTTGAGATTACATTTTAGAAAGTAAACCACTTTCTACATTAGGTTTGGAAAATCTCGACATTCTCAAGGTACCGGGATACGAGACCACCCACGATCAAAGTCCCGGGAGTCGGGACGTCCCGAGACTTCAAGATTTGTCAGAATAAGGGTGAATTCTCATATAAAACTAATTCAGAACATTATTTAAGAGGGTCCTGATCATATCGAAGGTCGCAACCTTAAATAAATATAAAAAATTAAACGCTTTATTCGAATGTTACAATATACGTACATTAAAATCAGTGACTACTACTATATTTTATTTATTATTTAGGAAATCCGTATAAACGAGACCGACATAACCGATTTCCCGCGCTACAAACATAGAGGTCTGTTGCTGGACACGGCGCGGCACTACATCTCTGTATCTAACATCCTGAAGACTTTAGACGCAATGGAAATGAACAAAATGAACGTTTTCCACTGGCACATTGTAGACGACCAGAGTTTCCCGTACCAAAGTGAAAAATTCCCAGAGTTAAGGTAAGCGTTGCTTAATATAGCAATAAAACCTTTTTTTTTTTAAATTAGAAAAACCGATATTTTTTCTTCGAAATTGATTTTTGATGGGAAATAATGAGATTCTTTTTTTTATTAGAAAGTAATCATTTAGGATCCGAGTGTATATTCTTGAAAAAGTTTTTCAATTATTTACATATAAGCAATCTATGTATATAAAAAAATGTAATACCATTTATAATTTTAAAGGTTTTTTTCATTACTTTTCTAAAGAGAATCCATATCTATAAAACCAGCAGATATTCACATTTACGCAACGTACTTCTAGCCAGAATATAATATAGCTAGTAACAACATTATTAGCATAATATCAATTTTAATACCTCCACGACCGCGGACACACCGGCGTGTCAAGTTAAGAATATTTTTTTTAGAATTTTAATTAATTTCTTAGAAATTAACCTGGAGGTGCTAAAATGTTATCATAAAATTATAAATAAAGATAAGTATTATTGATTTCACGTTATTTATGTCCAGTGAACTGGGGGCATACGACTCGTCCATGGTGTACACGAGGGAAGACATCGAGCGGGTGGTGCGCTACGCGCGGGACCGCGGCGTCCGAGTCGTACCGGAGTTCGATGCACCTGGTAACTTGTTCATTTAAGTAAAATAATAATATACACTGCTATTTACTTATATATGTATATTATGTTTTATTAATATCCCAAATTATTTTTATTTTTGTTTAATTTTAAAGATTTTTTTTCATATATTTTTACTTTAATGCGAGTAAATAAAAAAGAGGGACATGTGTAGATAGATGTACAGTGTACTATCCCGTGAGGAACGAATGCTTGCAATTTGCATTGATCATTTTTTTTCATTCTGCTAAGAAAGAGTGTATGTACTTGCAACGTTTAATATGTTTTCTTCAATAGAAACCGATAAAGAAATTTTTGTTTTATACCTATCATAATTACACATATCTGTTTTAATTTTTTACATGCCATATTTTAACGATCAGTTCGGTATTTATTACATTTTAATACGTACTAAATGCTAATATCATTTATGCATAAGTAGGTAGGTATATATTTTGTTACCAAACACCTATCTAAAAAGTGGTCGTTAGAAATATGTAAATTATAAAGATTCTCTTTATAATAAAAATGCTGCTCTTAAAATCCTAATATGTCTAAATTTTTAATTTTTTTTTCTGAAGTTATACTTCTTTTGGCACGTTTGAGAAAAATTATGAGAGTAAAATTTTTATGATGCGCGCGTACACCGACAGCCAAACACGACATGATGAAGTTAGCTGCATTCATTTTACAAACAGAGAGTTGTGATATACGGGATGAAATCTTAAGCTATTTTTGTTCTGTTACGCCAAAAAAGTATAACTTCTTACGTGCGCACATAAGTATACACACAAGTTTTTTTTAATATTTATATTTGTTGTTGTTCTTTATAAATAAAAAGGTACATAATACCACGGTAATGTAATAGTAATATTACCGTGGTAATACTGTTAAATGAGGAGTGCGTCGCTTGAGAACGACATGACGTTTTTTTAAATATGCGTAATAGTCCAAAAA
This sequence comes from Brenthis hecate, assembly GCA_951806755.1. Lineage (NCBI taxonomy): Eukaryota > Metazoa > Arthropoda > Insecta > Lepidoptera > Nymphalidae > Brenthis > Brenthis hecate. Next base: position 5,229,521 of record OX638280.1, read on the forward strand.
GATTATAAAAGAATAAAATGTCGAAATTTGAAAAAAAACGAAATACGTTTTTGTATGTTGTTTTTCGATCACAAATAAATATATTATAACAAATTGATATATTTTTAGTGTCCGACCGAAGGTCTATTTTTGGCCGAAGCCGAAGCCGAAGCCGATTAATCGGCTATCGCCACAACCTTCGGCCGAAGCCGAAGCCGAAGCCGAAGGTTTATATTCTCTAAGCACTCAGTAATTAATTTTGTATCAATACCTCAAATAACCTCAATATTGAAGGTTTATATTGACTGTCTCATATAGAAGCTAATGATATATAATAGAGATGGTTGGTTTAGAGATAAATAAAAGTTTGTGATTTTGTGATTTACCTACTGGTAAAAAATAATCATTTCTTTATTATGTAATTCACAAATTACAATTAGACCAATCCGTCTTTGTTTTACTCGACAAGACCAAAACTAGACTAATAACTTAAACAAACACTAACTTCTTAGTAAATAATTAAATGTTGGTCAATTAAATGCACAGTTTAGAAAATATTAGAAATTTCAAAATAAATGTAACAATAACAATAGAACTAATGAGGTAATGACTGTTTTGCAAACAACAAGTTATAAGAACAATATAATATTCTATTTTACTAAGCATATTTGTACTTAACCTTCTCTCTCAAAAACACTCGTTTAAATACACGTACGAACTTGTTTTGATGCATGCAATGTGATATTTTGACAGTGGCTCCCCGCCGCCTCATGACTTTCGTAACAGTTCGTTCAATCTCGACGGTCGCTCGGACCTTCGGCGAAACCTTCGGCTTCGGCCGGGTTTTGGGCCGAAGCCGAATGTTTCGCCGAAGGTGGATTTTTTGGCCGAAGGTGGCCGAAGCCGAAGCCGAAGCCGAAGCTTCGGTCGGACACTACATATTTTAAAATATCTTCCAGGACATACGACGTCGTGGGGCGTCGCGTACCCCGCCATCATGACGGAGTGCTACAGCGGCGACCGGGCGATAGGCGCCGGCCCCATGGACCCCACCAACAACATGACCTACAAGCTGCTCAAGGACCTGTTCCAGGAAGTCCAGACCTGGTTCCCGGACAAATATTTCCATATCGGCGGCGACGAAGTACAATTAGATTGCTGGTTAGACAATCCTCATATTAACAATTTGAAAATTTAAAGTTCATACAACTCGACTGCGTCCGTAGTGTTATTCTATTGAGATAGTAGAATCTGCGATTATCTATACATAATATTATAAAGAAGAAAGTTTTTTTGTTTGTTTCGACCGCGTTCAGATCACCAAAAACCAAATTCTTAGGTTTTACATATTAGTATACTCTTACATTGCAGTTTTTCTATTTTTTCTCAGAAATGAGATATTTTCCTGCGGTAAAAAGTATCCTATATGTTGACCCGGATAACCAGCTATCATTATACCAAATTTCATCAAAATCTGTCCAGTGGTTTTCTCGTGATGCGGTAACAGACAGACAAAAATTCTAAAAACTACAGATTCGGACTCTGGATCGATAATGATGTCTATTTCAATTAGATTTTCCAAAAAATATTTAATGTACAGATTCGACTTAGTTACAATTTTATTATATGTATAGATATATTTAAAGTTAAATATGTGTAGTGTATCAACTATCTGGTATCCATAACACAAACCTCGTAGCTTACCATGGAATTAAATGGTGCTGTTTGTTAATGTCCTAACATATTTATTATTTGAACAGGAGCACAAACCCAACAATACAAAAGTATATGAAGGATTACAACTTGACGGCATCGATGTTACACGCCATGTTCATGAGGAAAGTGATTCCTCTTCTGGCGCCCGACTCCAAACCTATCGTATGGCAGGTAAAACAAACAAACTTACATAGATACTTATATTTAATATAAAAACATCGATAAAAAAGTACCTAGTAAATAGATACACAATCAGCGACAAAAAATGTCCTCCCCGAACGAGCGCTCATTTGAATACTATCAATTGTTTTATTTTATTTTTAGTGAAAACAACTTTAAGCATTGCATTTAAGGTTCAATTTACATTGTTGTTTATTTATTACAACCAAAATAATTACCTAAACGCAATCGGTGACAGTTTTAAGGAAACATTTACATGGGATTGTGTATCTAGTACTTTTCGATCGACGCGATTTATAAAAATATGTTTAGTATATAAGCGACGGAGCTTCTCTCGGTTGGCGACCATGCAAGTACCACAAACAAATTGTGTTTTCAGAAAAGACACCTATGTATATTGATTAACTTAAAAAGCAAAATCTTATCTGAATACAAAATTTTATCCAAATCGTTAGAGCAGTTTCCGAGACAGACATTCAGACAAATAGACAAAAAATTTAATAACTATTGTTTTGGAGTCTATAATCTGCAGGTACACAATACGTTACAGCTATTGTATTTTTAAAAAAATACATAATTTCGCTATGTTACTGTTTTATTATAAGTATATATAGATTCTAGTACTAGAAAGGGTCTTTAAGTACGAATACCTATCTTGTTTGACTAACAACGGACTGAATATGAACGGAATTTGACGTAGATGCTCAATGATATTTAGTTTTTATAACACAATAAAAACTTTTTAACAAAAAAATAAAAACCGAATTCAAACAAAAGCACTAAAAAGTGAAAAATAACTGATTGGTAGTTTTCATTTACTATACATACCTAATCAAATATTTTCGAAGTCGGTGTGCTTTGCTTTGTATGGGCTGGCACCGATTTCGAAAATATTTGATTGGGTATGTATTTAATAGGTAGGCTTTAATTACTTAGCCAAAGCACACCGACTTCGAAAATATTTGATTAGGTATGTATAGTAAATGAAAACTACCAATCAGTTATTTTTCACTTTTTAAGTGCTTTTGTTTGAAGTCGGTTTTATTTTTTTGTTAAAAAGTTTTTATTTTTCCCTTTTTAGTGTAGACAGTAGTAGCAAAGTAAGAATTCCAACGTGTTAGGCTTGTCAAATCAAACAAAATAAGCCCAAACTCAAAGTATCTACTATTAGCCGTTGAAGATACCGAATACCGAACCACTGTACTATCAACGGAAATAAAAACACTTGCAAATTTAAAGTTAATATGACAATTAGAAGTAGGTTAAATTCATCATTAGCTATTTTTCCACCCTTAGGGGTGGTATTTTTTTTTTGAAATTTAAATGGGACCAATCTGGAAGTATACACTTTCAAACAACACGAAAATTGTCCAAATCGGTTAATAAATGACGGAGTTCTGAGGTAACAAACATAAAAAAAAATCGAATTGAGAACCTCCTCCTTTTTGAAGTCGGTTGAAAAGGTGTCTACTCTATCGTGATCTTAACCCTATAAATTATTATTTTGATTCTGCGATGTTGCCTGGACTAAAAAGCTGGTATTGTTGATTTTTGTAGTGTTATTCTACTACATATATATATATATATATATATATATATATATATATATATATATATATATATATATATATATATTGAACCCTAGCTCCTTAATAAAAATGTATAGTATTAATGTACTTAATTAAATAGAGGTATAGCCAGTTTATTATAGAAACATAATTATTATAGGAAAATAAATAACATGCAAGTTGAAGTAGTTTGTTTTCATTATGTAGTTATTTATAAGGAAAAATATTTTTATACATATTATGTATATGTTAATTATGAATATGATAATTATGTTTTGTTAATTATTACAATACATTCCTTCCGCTATCGTAAATGGTTGGTATAATTTGTTTGTTTGTTTGTATGGTCTCGTCTATAGAACTTCTAAACTAGTTTTAAATAACCCTCTCACTAATCTAGATTATTCCTAAGAAAATTAAAGCTACATTGTAATCCATGTGGTGAAAAGGTCACGAGATAACCCCAAATAATGCAAATGCCAATAACTAATATTATAATAGCTTGAGCCTTGAGTTTAGCATACTTTGCGATTTCTTGAAAACAGAGGAATTTCTCAATTTTAACTCTTATATTCTCTTTCAGGAAGTATTCGACGAAGGGGTTGATCTATCAAAAGATACGCTCATACAAGTGTGGAAGTACAATTGGATCAGTGAAATGATCCATGTAAGTTGTTTTATTTATATCGTTGTATTTTATTGTTTAGAATCTAGATTATAAAGATGTAATAGATAACAGTAAATATTATCAGGTACTTATTATTTTAGTTTTTTTAATTCGATTATAGATTCGATTTTTCTAGTGGTTTAGGCCATCGATTAAAAAAGTACTAGATATACAATTATTCCATGCGAAAGTTATTATAAAACTGTAACCAATTGTGTTAAGATTATTATTATAGTTGAAATAAATATATACATAATAATGTAAATTGTCCCAACATATTTATTATTATATTTATTTAATGTAAATTGAACTTTAACGATGTTTGTACAAAAAAATTACGACCCAAGCTCGCCGCTCGTCGCCGCCGCCATTACGCCACGCCATGACAAGGAATGAGTATTATGACTTAATTTAAAAAAGAAAGCACTTAAAATTGCTTTTACGATGATTTCTTGACACAATATTAGTATTTACATTATAGTTATAACAATTATATAATGATAATAATATTATATTGATATTTACCGATAATATGAAACTCCATCCTTTTTTAGCACCTTTGATGTTTGATTTTTATAATTTTTAAACGAGCGCCGAGGCATGCTTACCTTCGGAGCGTTCGAATCAAAGAGTATAGTTATATACTGGGCGAATGGTACTAAATTAAAAACGCGCTCAAATGTTCAAATGAGCGTTCCTTTGATGAGGACATTTGTCGTTGATTGTGTATCTTTTTGATCGATGGTTTAGGCGGCAGAATAATTTCTATTTTGAATTTTTTAAGAAAATATAACATATATCAGATTCTACGCGCGGGCCACAAGTTATTATTCTCGTCGACGTGGTACTTGGACGCGTTATCGTCGGAGTGGCCCGCCCTCTACACGGCGGACCCGCGCCTCATGCTCGCGCCCTTCCTGAACGACGACACGCTGCTGGCCAACGTCGTCGGCGGCGAGGCCTGCATGTGGGGGGAGATGGTGGACGACCGGAATGTTATAAATAGGTATAATCGCTATTGTTTTTACCCGACTGCGACAAAGAACATAGGAGGGTTATGTATGTATGTCAATGGCTTCAAAGAGTGCCAGTTGAGCACAGATCTAGAACTACTATTCTTAACTTCAAAACCGTTTGCCATAAAAATTTATATTCTCACCACGCTTGCATTCGACACCATTCCTGTATGGATTTTTATATTGTACAAGGTAACAAAAAAATGATCTCACTCACCATCACCAGAGTATGGCCGCGGGCGAGCGCGGTGGCGGAGAAGCTGTGGAGCGCGGCGGGCGCGGGGGGCCCCGGGAGCCCGGGGGGCGCGGGGGGCCCGGGTGGCGCGGGGGGCCCGGCGCCGCACACGTACGCGCGGCTGGAGGAGCACGCGTGCCGCATGCTGCGCCGCGGCGTGGACGCGCAGCCGCCCTCAGGCCCCGGCTTCTGCCTGCTGTGAACTGTTACAATAAACCGATAGTTCTAATAAATCTTAATTATAAAATAAATATCTTTGTTTATATGCTTATTATATTATAAGTATATGTTATTGTATCTTATGTGTTTTATTTGGGATTTCTGGCAACAATCGCTCTGCGGCTTCGGTTATAAAAAATAACGTATTTGCGGTGCTTCAAATTCACTTCTAACGAAAATAAATCCATACTAATATTATAAATGTGAAAGTGTGTTTTTTGTTTGTTTGTTTGTGTTTTTGTCTTTCTTTCACGTCGCAACGGAGTGACAGATTGCCGTGATTTTTGGTATGAAGATAATTAGAGAGCTGAGAGTGACATAAGCTACTATTTATTGCGGGAGATCATCTCATTCCCACGGGAAAACACGTTATAATATCTAAAAAAATATTTCTGATCAGAATTAAGTACCTACTTGAAACTTGGTATTAATGCTTTTCAATACAAATATTTAATATATACGTGAAATAAATACGTATTATAGCATTTTTCGAAATTTATCCTATAAAGGGGTGAAATAGGGGATGAAAATTTTTATGAAACCTAGGTACCTTTTTAGAGATTTTTTTGTAGTTTTAGCGCGAGCGAAGCCTCGGGTTCTGCTAGTAGTTTTATATAATAAGTAACAGCACATGACAAAAACTATCACGATGGCAACAGTTTGTTCCTGTACCCGTATCGTCTGTTGATACTTTAAACAAAACTTATGAATGGGCTGAACGTTGATAAGTCAATCAGTAAGTCGCGACATTGCCTTTAATCTATACATAAGTACCTATGTATAATAAAATTCTGTATCGAATCTGTAGGTGCATAAAATATTTTTTGAAAAATCTGATTGAAATAGTCATTATTATCAATACAAAGGCGGAATCTGTAGTTTTAAGATTTTTTGTCTGTCTGTCTGCCTGGGAACGCATCACATCGCATCGTATCACGAGAAAGCTACTATACAGATTTTAATGAAATTTGGTATGATGACAGCTGGTTATCCGGGTCAACATATACTATACTTTTTATTGCTGGAAAATATCTCGTCTGAGAAATCTATACTAAACTTTAAAACGTAACTAAGGACGAACCCGTTAAAATCCGTCCCAGTAGTTTTTGCGCGAAACGCGCACATGATTTCGCTAAGTTACCATTTTATTATATGTATAAACTAGCATTGCCCACGGCTCCGCCCGCGTTTTGATGATCAAAAACCAAATCTTTAGGTTTTACATATTAGTATACTCTTACAATGCAGTTTTTGTATTTTTTTTTTTCAGAAATGAGATATTTTCCCGTGGTAAAAAGTGTCCTATATGTCGACCCGGATAACCAGCTATCACCATACAAAATTTCATCAAAAAATCTGTCCAGGGGTTTTCTCGTGATGCGGTAACAGACAGACAGATAAAAATTCAAAAAACTATAGGTTCGGACTCTGTGTCGATAATAATGTCTATTTCAATTAGATTTCCCAATAAATATTTAATGTACAGATTCGACTTAGTTACAATTTTATTATGTGTATAGATTAGGAATGCATATAATAAATTAAATAACATAGTCGTCATTTTATGTACTTTAAAATATTTGCACATATATGATATACACATATCTTAATGTTCCCACTTACATTAAAAATGTGTTCAATGTGTGAGTGAAACTAAATTAAAAGATAAAATAAATCTCTCTTATGCATATGTAATGAGATGATAATTGATTAACTAAACACTACTGATAAGACATTCAACGAAAAAATAAATATCGCTAAAAGTAACATTTTTAGGACCTTGGGGTGATGGGAACTATAAAAAAAAAGGACCTTGGGGTGATAAATAGAACATATTTAATTGTTTTTAACTATGCATTGCATCAAAAGCAATAGTAGGAGTTATAATTATCTTTGCGAACATACATTTACTTCGGTTAGTCTTAGATTTATTTATATACCTAAGTATTTACTCCTATTCACCCGACTGCGCGACGCAAAGGAGGGTAATGTGTTTATTAGTCTATCTATGTATGTATGTTTGTTCCTATGTAGTGTTCTCTCGTAGAGACCAAACGTGTGGGCCAATTTTGATGATTTATACGTCATTAGATTCGTCTTGATAACACGAGTGTCATAGGTTATATAAAAATAGCTAAAAATTAAAATGGCAAATCAGACGCCTATTTGTGACTTTAAAAAAATCCTCCAAACCAATCGAGTGGAGTATCAAAATAAAAGTTTTTAACAGGCGATCACAAAAATATATAGAACTGATATTATATATATGTTTAAAAGTAATTTAGGATAAAAAATTGCTAAACACTACTTTAAATGTCTAATAATTTGGCCAAAAGTAGTGTAAATAAATATTAAAAAACCCGACTGCATAAAAGCTAACTAAAAAAATTAAGACAAGTTGACGAAGGAATATATACATTACCGTGTATTTTGTGTATTTTTACGATATATTGTTTTTTTTCTTTTCACTTTATAAGGCAACTTCTTCTCCCTGCCCATTTCCCAATCACTTGGGGTCGGCGCAGTACATCTTCTGTACTGCTGAAGGATTTGGCGAAACTTTTACAACCGGCCGCCTGCTTGACGTCAACCCTTCTTGGGAATTTATAAAGTAACAATTAATATTTTTATGTACCGTAGTTGGTTTTTTTTATTACAGTTTTATCAAGTTTTCTCTATGTAAATGAAAATTAATGTTGCTTTGTATGCTTGCACTCTATGCATTTCTACACCATTCATCCCTATGCTAGGGACGTACTCGAGCTAACAGAGAGTAAGCTGCTAATAATAACTTATTACTTAAAAAATAAAATTCCTCAAACTGCAATATTTGTTATAATTAATAGTAATTTTGTTTATATATTACAATTTATCCTAATTTGCGCAATTAAATGGTAACCGTAAATATTTCTTATCATAATTTAAATTGTTCTACATAAAAATGGAGTGATATTATTACTGCCTCATAAATAACGTTCGTTCGTCGAACTTCTAGAAACGCTTCTCTTTTAAAGTACTATATAATTGTAACCACAAGTTACTATGGTATTACGTTGTATCATTGTTATAATATTTGGTGTTACTTGTGGGAATGGTTTTAGTATTGTAAATGTCGGGCCCAAATATCCGCCAACCAAAGGGAAGGTTTGGCCTAAAGCACAAAAAGAATATAAGGAAAATACCTTTTACACTTTCGACTCGTCCCGTTTTAAAATTAAGGTAATTAAAATCTATACATACAATAAAACTGTAACTAAGCCGAATCTGTACATTAAATATTTTTTGGAAAACCTTATTGAAATAAACATTATCATCGAGAAAGAGGCCGAATCTATAGTTTTTAGTATTTTTGTCGTTCTGTCTGTCTGTCTGCCTGTTACCACATCATAGAAAAACCACTGGAGGGATTTTGATGAAATTTGGTATGGTGATAGTTGGTCATCCGGGTCAACATATAGGATACTTTTCACCGCGGGAAAATATCTCATTTCTGAGAAAAAATACAAAAACTGCAATGTAAAAGTATACTAATATGCAAAACCTAAGAATTTGGTTTTTGGACATCTGAACGCGGGCAGAGCCGCGGGCAATGCTAGTTTATAATAAATTAATTACTTTTAAAATATTCTTATATAAATGTATACAAAAATATTTTTGTATAATATAATAATTATAGACTGTTGGAAAAACCTGCGATATTTTGGTGAATGCAGTACAGCGTTATTTGAACATATTTAAAAACATAGGCAAAAACAATATGACATTAAACAATCTAAGAACTTACACGAACAAATCGTACTTGGGGACATTAAATGATCTTGAAATTTTTCTCAGTGTTCCTTGCGAAGAATATCCACATTCTGAAATGGAAGAAGGTTGTAAGTAACTGAAATAAAATTTTAAACTTAAGCACTTAAACGAAGCATTATATGACGTGTTTCTTGACTGTTTCGATTTGATTATTGACTGCAAACAGCAGCCGGGCCTGGCATCGCAAAGCCATCGCCTCAGCCTCAGCATGCGACTTTCCGGCAAATCTATACATGATATAATAAAATTGTAACTAAGCCAAATCTGTACATAAAATATTTTCGGGAAAATCTTATTGAAATAAACATTATTATCGATACAGAGGCCGAATCTCTAGTTTTTAGACTTTTTGTCTGTCTGTCTGTTACCGCATCACAGAAAAACCACTGGAGGGATTTTGATGAAATTTGGTATGGTGATAGCTGGTTATCCGGGTCAACATATAGATACTTTTTACCCTGGGAAAATATCTCATTTCTGAGAAAAAATACAAAAACTGCAATGTAAGTATACTAATATGTAAAACCTAAGAATTTGGTTTTTGTCATCTGAACGCGGGCGGAGCCGCGGGCAATGCTAGTATATTATAAAATTTAATTTAAATATTATTATATATATATATATATATATATATATATATATATATATATATATATATATATATATATATATATATATATATATATATATATATATATATATTTTTTATATTATTTATAGATACAAATAGTACCACGCACAATAGCAATATATTTTAATATATGTATCTATACGTATTAAGACACGTGATTAAGATACGTGATACGAAGGTTTTGAGTTTGAGTCCCGGTCGGGACAAGTTTAGTTATTGAGGCTTTCTGTCAACGACTACTCAGCCGAGTAGTCGTTGCTTTCTGTTAAAGTTTCTGTAGTCAAAATCGGCCAGGACATCATTGGAATAGACGTCCAATAAAAGAACAACATCTCACTCATAGACCAGGAACAACAAGAATCTCACTAAAGAGATCAACAGAAAATCAACAAAGATTCATTTAAGTTCAGAATCTTACGTCTTTACACTACCTATAATGTTTTAATTTTAAACAGATTCATTTCTATGATACTTTTAGGAAAAAAGAGTAGCATTTCTTTTTTGTCTCAATATTTAATAACTGGAACAATTTTTTTTATTTCAGATTTTCTAAGCGTGTCTACGATACCTTTGTTAATAAATAAGCACATCAATATGGGGTATTATACTAAGAGGACTCGAAACTTTCGCTCAACTATTATATCTTTCTAATGATCGTAACGTAAGAAACTAATCAATAGTAATACAATATTATAAACGTATATAAAAATAATAAATATGTAGCCAGGACAAACACGTGTTTAAACAAAAAATGAAAACTTGTTAACAAATATTTAATTTGAAAATTAAATTAGATGAGTTACCGCCCTATAACTGCAACTGTTTCATTTAAATGGTGAGGTTCCGTTTTACCAGTATTTGTCTATGACTTACCGGTTTTAATAAATCTTAGAGTATATATAAGCTTATGTATACTCTAAGTATTAAATAGTTATGTTTTGAACTTCTGATGAAATACAATCTTTAGTAGCATATTTTTAAATTGTAAAATTAGTATAAAATTTAAACGTGTTTGTTTAATTAAAACATGATAAATTAATTACATATAATATAAAATATAAGAAAAACATAAATAGTACAAAATTCTAATTCTATACTTAGTTTAGTGAAATAGATAGAAAAAGAAAGTAATATTTATCATAGTTTTTTATAATAAAGTTTCTTTTAACAATCAAATTCTCATTTTTTTTGTGTTATATGATATTAACCCAGCACAGAGTAGTTAGAATAAAGATTTAGGTCTTATAGATTTACAACTTACAAGCTAACGTCATTAATTTTACAGGAAATATTTATAAATACCACAGACATATATGATTACCCTCTCTATATGCATCGTGGACTCTTGCTGGATACATCTAGACATTATATATCTTTATCAAATATTCTGAAAACTATAGATGCAATGGCAATAAATAAAACGAATGTATTTCATTGGCATATAGTAGATGATCAAAGTTTTCCATATCAAAGTAAAATATTTCCGGAATTAAGGTGACTTATTGCTTATTTTATGATGATATATAAATAAAAAAATTACTGTTAAATTTTATTTATGTTCAAAGTGAACACGGTGCTTTCAATAAACTCTTGATTTATACGGAGGGTGAAATTAAAATGGTTGTCAAGTACGCTAAGGATCGTGGTATCCGAGTAATTCCTGAAATTGATGTCCCTGGTAATGTATATTTTTTTTCTATATTTATAAATTACTAGACAATTTTCAATTTTTCATTTTATGCCGTACGTTATTTGTCACAATATTTTCTTATAAGCCTAATAATTTTTATATGATATTATTGTAAAGGGCACACAACTTCTTGGGGAAATGCACATCCCAGTATTCTGACCGACTGTTACTATGGAAGTAAAATAATTGGAAAAGGACCAATGGATCCAACAAATAATGGTACTTATATATTACTTAAACATCTTTTGGAAGAGGTCCAGACTTGGTTTCCTGATAAATATATTCACCTTGGTGGTGACGAAGTACAATTAGACTGCTGGTAAGTTTTTTCCATCTCTAATAAATGTGAAATTTCTCACGTTTTACAAAAAAGCAAAAGCTACTATTTAATATAAGGTGATTAATAATACATTTAAAAATATGTTTTTTATAAATTGTTAACGTTGTTAACAGGGAATCAAATCCAAAATTACGATTGTTCATGAAAAAATACAAATTAACACCATCAGGTCTTCATGCACTTTTCTTAAATAATACTTTACCTCTTCTTGCGTATAACACTAAAAGTATTGTTTGGCAGGTAATACCCTCTAAATCTGATTTTATCAAAAATCATAATAAACTGCAGATAATATGTTTGGATTATAAGATTTTTTTTTTAAAATTTCAGGAAGTATTTGACGAAGGTATTAATGTTCCTAAGGATACACTTATACATGTATGGAAAGATTTTTGGATCATTAAAATACTAAAAGTAATTCGTTACTTTTATAATTTTCGCGTTTCATATAATTGTATAAGAATGATACTACGGGACTAAACGCATATGACGTACTTTTACGTGACAAAATACCTGAGCCTTTTCATAATTACGGCTGATGCAACCCAGTCAAAATCTCGGGAACAAGGTATTTTGCTACAGGCGCGTTCAGACCCGTAATATCACTCTGAAAAAAGTAATAGAATCCTAGATTTTTTGAGTGTCTATTTTATTATTATATACTTAAACATATAAATTTGGTATGGTATTACAGATTTTACTTACTGGCTATAAAGTTATATTTTCTTCAGAATGGTATCTAAGCGATCTTAATTCTGAATGGCATGATTTTTATGCTTTTGATCCTCGACAAACTTTGAGAATTTTACCCTTATCTGAGGAACTTTTACGGGGCGTCGTTGGGGGTGAAGCTTGTATGTGGGGTGAAATGGTGGACGATAACAATATTTTAAGCAGGTAATATAATCTCTTTCTTAATATAAAAAAAAAACTTAGAAATAATAACACGCTTTGTACGTTCACAGTTGAACAGTTTTACATCATTTAAAGTTTGGCACTTTTCCCCGAGAACCCTATCCATATTATGTTATAAATGATTTTTTTTTTATTTTATTTTGAATTTATTAGTAATAAAATAAATCTAAATAATGTACGAATAATTGTATATATGTGAGGTACAATCACATTTTAGATCCCAAGTCGAAATAAGTGATTTTAACACCATTTTCAACGTTAGATCTAGACTACTAATACTAAATACTTTTAGGGTATGGCCACGAGCGAGTGCTGTCGCTGAAAAATTGTGGAGTAGCCCTCTTGGCGACGGTCATACAAAATATTCCATTCCTGTGGAAGTATACCATCGTATAGAAGAACATGCATGTCGTATGATACGCCGTGGCATAAATGCACAACCACCAAATGGCCCTGGTTTCTGTATCGTATAGAATTAGGTTTTGAATAGGTTCTAAAATTTCTTTTGAATTTGTAATATTAATTTAAATAAATATATTTATTATTGTAATAACACTGTATTCTATTGTATATTTAAACTTTAAGAATACTGACTTGGGCATTTACTCTTTCGTATACGTTACACACATACGAAAAACCCTTTTAAATATAAAATATAATTTTTAAACTCATATTAAACATATTTATATGGGCTTAGCAAGTGGTTTTGAATTTTCATTTATTTTGTAGTTTTTATTTTTCTATAATTCAATGTTTTGTCTATGACTTTTTTAAAATTGACATTGCACAACGTATCTTGGAAAAACCGGTTTCATTATCGATTTCTCTTGCATGCGAGTGTTTGTTATCTGTGAAAATTTTGTAAACATTAAACAATTTGTTTGAATACATGTGCACTTCATCCAAATAAGTATATTAAATTTAAAATACAGCTGCGATATGTTATTAAACTAATAAGTAGAGAATTGTTAAAATGTCTGGTTATTTAGAGGTGAAGTATCCTTTTAAGTCAAATCTCGGATTGAATCCTTTCAAAGTAAGTATTGTTTCATAGTTGAGTGGTCGGTAGTTATAAGTCATATCGTCGTTGCATTGATTATTTATAATTGGCAGTCTTGGAAGAGACAATGGTGTATTTTGCGGCCAAGTCCTACGAGTGCAGGTGGTGGATCACTTGCTGTTTACTGTAGCGAAGCAGGAGCTCCGGCTGGGACAATTGAATTACGTACTGGATGTATTGTAAAACGTGCGAAGTCTCGTACTCGGCCTCATGCCTTCGCTGTGTTTTCAATTGACGAGCCTTGTAAGCCTCGCATACTACTGGCAGCGCAAAGCCTTCAAGAAGCGCAACAGTGGATGGACAAAATCCGTGACTTATTGAATGGCGAAAAACTGTTAGGTAAGTAATTTAGTATTCTACCTTCAAAAAAAGAGAATATTATGCATTGAACCAAGTCTATCCAAGTATTGAACAAAAAATCATTCACTGTAAGTTGTATATCAAGTATTAAATAGGTTGACAATATAAATTTATAATCTTGGCAATTGATTGTAAAAATTGTAAAATTGTAAAAATTCAAAATTTTAAAAATATACTAAAATTTATGATCTAGTATAAAATAAGACTTGGCTATACCAAAAGCAAGTATTTGAATTTTAAGTTAAGGTAAAAAGAAAAAAAATATTTTATTTAAAATAGATGTTTATTTAAACAAAATTTTAGCGTGTAAAATTGTAAAAAATGGTTTTAACTATCCATTATACAATTTTATAAGTTATATTTCACACTACTCTTATTTACATGGTAAACATGTCCATGGTCCAAATTAGGAATGAGTCCATTGACGTCATAATATTGAATGCAAATATCTAGAGCATTTGTAATTATAATACAGTGTGAATGTAAATTTAACCTTTGTAATAGTCTTTTGTCTCGTTTTCTGTAATTGCAAGTAAGATGATACTATGAAAATATCTATATGCATCTTATTACTGTTAGTCGAGTAAAATCTAGTAGACAAAAAAATAAATATATACCTAAATATATTATATAGTTTTAATTATTTTGCTTAGTCCAATAATGTAATAAGAATTATTTTATTTAGTGGTTAATTACATAAATATATATCCATTGTCAAAAAATAAAACGGCATTATGTAAGTAATATGAGAAGTTTATTGTTATCATGTATCATTTTTTGTTGAATTTACAACTTTATTCTTTTTAATGTACCATTTTGTGTTTCATACTCATGTGATCATTCTATGTGCTTGTTGTTAATGCAAAATTTTTAATTTCATAGTTTTGTTGTATACATAGGATATTATATATATATATATATATATATATATATATATATATATATATATATATATATATATATATATATATATATATTTATTGTAAATCTATTACAATTCATAATTGCTTTCTTCAGTTATAAACACAATTTGAAATGTGCAATTTATTAAATTCTAAAAAATGTTATAATCAAACTTTCAGTCTTTCATATCTCTTTAAAATATGTTTAAATATGACAAATTTTATTCATATTACATAACAACTATATATGAATATATAATATGCTGTTAAATTATATACTAAAAACCTATGAAATTAATGATTGCAAGTGTCATGCTTATTCATACCATTTTCAGGCACCGAAACATTACTTAAAGATTCATACTCTGTGATGATTATACCCACCGAGTTGTCTCGTAAATGTGGTGTTGCCAGTAACAGCAATCTAACACTTTCATCGAATGGATTATTGTTCTCTAAGCTTGATTCAGACATTGTGATACGTTGGCAACACATTACTGATATTATCCAGACAAGAGAGAATGGGGACAAGAATAAAACCTGTGTACTTAGTGTTGATAGGTTTGTTGGTTTTTTGAATCTTCACCATGTTTGTTCTAATGCACTTGTTCACTTCAGTGAATGTAATGTCGTGAACATGATTATTTATTATATTTAATATTTATATACTTTGAGGATTTTTTATAATATGCTAAATTATATTAAAGAAAGGATATGAAGTTTAAACATATATATATATATATATATAGTATATATTAGAGCTATGAATATATTCAAATGATATATTATGATTATATTACATTACTATACATTTTATATTTAATACATTCATTGTATCATTAAAAATTGTTTATCACAATCAAACACCCTTGTATTTTTGCTTTATTTTCTGCTTTTATTTTCGGCTTTAGTTAGTTGATTTCGGCATTTATTTATATATGATACTAGTGACTTACGTCCCTAGGTACGTGCACAAGCGTTGCTACAGTTTAATAAGATCTTTTTAAAAGGAATAATTCCGTAACACAATTTTATTAGTTTACGCGGCGCACGCCAATAAAGCTCCCAGTCGATATGATTTTTTCCGACATCTTCAACAATCATCGTCATATTTCAGCCAATTTACACAAAACCTTAATGAATTATAAGTACACCTAAACCTTCCTCACAAATCACACCATCTATTGGTGCAAAACCGTATGAAAATCCGTTCGGTAGTTTTTGAGTTTATTGCGTTCAGACAGGTAGACAGACGCGGCGGGGGATTTTATTTTATTTATTTATTTATTTATTTACATATAAAAATACAAAAATAGAAACTCTTTGGACAGCGTCTAAAATGTACCCCCAATTATTGGAGAACACAATCTGCACTAGAACAGTGTTGATAGTATGCATAGGTGAAACTAAATCTGATAAACTGATTAACAAAACCAAATTAAAAAAATAATTTTGTTACGAAAAATATTTTTTACATCACGAATAGAAAGCGTAACATTTCTTTTTAAATGTATTAAATATGTCGAAACCCATGTCTGCTGTTGTATTGCATTAAAATAGTCGCGATATTCGGGCTAATTCTATACTATATATAAACGCGAAAGTTTGTAAGAATGTATAGGTACAGTGGTCAATGGATGTATGTTTGTTACTCTTTCACGCAAAAACTACTGAATGGATTGTGATGAAACTTTACAATAATAACATATAGACTACTTTTTATCCCGGAAAAATGTACGGTTCCCGTGGGATAGATTTGTTTTTGTTTTTCTAGAGGCGAACCTGAGTGAAGCGAGGGTGAGCCGCTTATGGGTGATATTTTCCTAAATTAGTTCTACTTCTACTCGTTTTGAACAATGGACATGGATTTCGAGGTGGTTTCTATGGTACATTTATTTTCTCAAACAACAACTACTGTCGACCTCATTATGGAAAAGCTTATACAGAAAGATTAGGTCCAATATATTTCGTCGTAAATGTAGAAGTTGCAATCCAAAGTATTTAAGTCGATCACTATAGCTTCTTAGAGGTAGGTTAGGTTAGAGGAGGTTAGAGATCATACGATAATATGTATAGAAAAGCGACTCACCTCGTTTCGCTCGGGTTCGTCACTAGGTACGTTTTAATTTCTTTAAGCGGATCCCTAATTCTTTTTCTAAAATAAAAGTAGCCTATGTTACTCCCTATAACATCAGCTATCTTCCAGTGAAAGTCCCGTTAAAATCAGTTCAGCCGTTTCAGAGATTATCCGGAACAAACAGTTTTTCTTATAAGTACCGTATATAATTTCATATGCACATTTAGGAAAACACTGTTATTTTGACATTACAAACAGACAATTCAATTTTATTTATCTGTATAGATATGGAAAAAAATAATCGATATTTCTTAAATACGAGATATGACAGAATCAAAGTTGCTCTTTACTATAGTTGCCTCTCATTAACTCTATATTGCTGCTTAAATTAAATATTTTATAAACGAATTTGAACTGGTGACCTGCAATCATTGCAATCATTGAACTGTCAGTATTTAATTACAATAAATAAGGAAAAATGAGCCGTTAATGATGTCTCTTAACCCGAAGTCAATTATCGTAATTACGTACATGCTGTATAAGCACATAACAATGGCCTATTTAGTGCCATGTTGTTTGAAATATGTAATTAATAATTATAATTAAATTGTTTATGCGGTCATTTACTCTTTTTTAGGAATTGATTGTTATTTATGACTTAATTATTACGTCATTATCATAATATTATGATATTATTTTTTAAGTAAAATTTCTTGGCGTGACTAAGGTAAGTTAATACATAGAAAAAATGAGTGTCGCGAGAATGAGAAGCCAATTTATTGTTAATAATTTTGTAATAATTATTACTTATAGAAATGAATATTTATTACTAATAATTTTATAATAATTATTATATTTATATTTTGATTTGTTTTTATTTAATTGCGGTATTTGCCACAGCGCCAAAGAAGTTTTATTTTAACCGTTTGAAAAGCTGCAATTTACACGATTTCATTTTTTTGAATACACTAACTAGCCATACATTTGAAATTCTTTCAATTTTTTTTTTGAAGTTACACTTTGCACGTTTGGAAAAAATTATGAGAGTAAAATTTTTACGATGCGCGCGCACACCGACAGCCAAGAATGCGACATGATGAAGTTAGCTCATAGCTGCATTCTTTTACAAACAGAGAGTTGTTACATACGGATGAAATCTTTAGCTATTTTTGTTCTGTTACGTTAAAGAAGTATAAGCGCTTACGTGCGTACATAAGTACCTACACACACACACACACACACACACACACACACACACACACACACACACACACACACACACACACACACACACACACACACACACACACACACACACACACACACACACACACACACACACACACACACACACTCACACACTTTTTAAGTACTTTCTCATTTAATTAAGTTTTTACTTAATATTTTTTTATAACATTGCTTCCGTGACTAATTATTATAATTCATTAACTAATTCTCTCATTAATTAATTATCATTAACCTACATACTGCTTAAAAATACACATGGGAAGAGACACAGTTTATCCAATAATTAAGTTTATTTCAGTATTTATAAAGTAATTGTAATTATAATAACATTTCACATCTAATCCATATTAATATACCTACATAAATTAAAAAAAAACATATATTCATCAAAATATTAGCTTGATTTTGCTAGTTTTGTTAGCTAAAACATTAGCGTAGGTCGTGGATTTGGTTTTCGCACGTTTAAAAATTTATTATAGGTACTCTGTGTATTTTTAGCCCTGTACCGGTGATTAAAGTAAAAGCTATTGCGTAGCGTTATTTTTTTTTTAACAAAAATAGATAATTAATTAATTATCACTATGCCTAATGCTTTGAATTTAATTTACTTATGATATATTTTTAGAGATTATTATTTATTGATTATTAGATATTATATAACAATTATACATATACATAAAAAAAACCACATGTATACTCGTTATACGAATATCACACTAATATTATAAATTTAGACAGTGAAGACAGTTTGTTGCTTCTACACCCTTTAACGGCTCAACGGACTAATGCCAAGTTTAGTCTGTTTATTTTAGTACTTTTTATCGACGTAGGTACCTACCTACTACACAAACGGAGCCGTGTGATAAAACTAGTTCATAATTATATATTACATGTACATTTCAGTATATTTAACGGCGGTGGCGATTTCAAGTTTAGCAGCGTACTCGGTAACGAGCTGACCGTGGCTATAAAGCAGGCGATGAAAGAGAACACTCGCAGTGGCCACCTGAGTAGAAGTCACCCGGAACTGTCCACCGCCTGCCATCAAAGTGGTGAGGAATCATTTTTTTTTAAATGATTATTTTTTTTCGGTGTGATTTTTATACTACGAGTAATTAATGTATAAAGTATATAATTGAATTATGTGTAAGCTTACAACACCGTGTCTATTAAGAGCCATTTTGTTCTTAAACTTTTGTTAAAATTATGTTGCTAGACAAAAAATTTAACAGCGCCATCTTTAAATACATGCTAAGCGCTATAAAGATTTAAGATTCTATTAAATGGTTTCCCTTTGCTTAGGTGACAATTATTTTTTCTATTTGATGAGATTCCAAACACAATACACTCGAATTATGCTTATTTAAGTAAGGGAATAGAATTTTTACATTATTTTGTTCTAAACTAGCATTGCCCACGGCTCCGCCCGCGTTCAGATGACCAAAAATCAAATTCTTAGGTTTTACATATTAGTATACTCTTACAATGCAGTTTTTGTATTTTTTCTCAGAAATAAGATTTTCCCGCGGTAAAAAGTATCCTATATGTTGACCCGGATAACCAGCTATCATCATACCAAATTTCATCAAAATCTGTCCAGTGGTTTTCTCGTGATGCGGTAGACAGACAGACAGATAGACAGACAAAAATTCTAAAAACTATAGATTCGGCCTCTGTATCGATAATAATGTCTTTTCAATTAGATTTCCCAAAAAATATTTAATGTACAGATTCGATTTAGTTACAATTTTATTATATGTATAGATTATGCTTTGTGTTTATAATTTTTGTGAGGCCTCGTCTAAGATAATTTTTCCTACACACTGGCCTAAATAAAACAGTACATATGTCAGTATAAAAACTATGTTTCTAAGCCAATGGAAATCGATTTTTTTAATTATAGGTATGGCTGTTGCATATGATTGTACGCCTTATTCTTTTCTTTTTTTTACAAATCTAATTTATAAAAATGTTAATAAAAAAGGTCTTAATCAAAAATGTTAAAATATAAAAAGGATGTGTGTGTATATTTCTGTGTACCTACATAGGGTTAACACCTCCAGGTAAATTTCTAAGAAATTAATTAATTTTCTAAGAAATCTGTTGTTAACCGACACGCCGGCGTGTCCGCGGTCGTGGAGGGATTATATGACCGTGAAAATTATTTTACAGGTGAATTGCGTCGCAGTAGTTGGTACAGTGGTCCTTCAGAGATTTCCCTCGACGACACCGATCTCATCATGTCCAAGGTAAAATGAATATAGATAGTATTATATTAAGTAAGCATTTATATAGATCGAACAATTGTTGTGTCGGTATCGTGTGGAAGGTCGCTCGGGGCCGATTCTGATAAAAATGTTAAGTACAAACAAAAATTTATTAAACACGAAGCAAATAATTTTTCTAGGAATTTTTTATATCTGTTTTAAAAATATGTAACTATGCAAATATCCAGTTTTATTAATATTTTATTTTACTTAAACTACTGTCCTTTTGAACGAGGTCTAATTTGGTCGTTCGATCTAGTGTTGCCAAATTCGTTCCGTACCGTATTCAATCGAATATAGTAATTCGTAACTTAAATGGGAAAAAACGGTTCTAAGAAAAAGAAATCGTGATCCCTAAGAATACGACGAGTGCGTGTGTGCGTGTGTGCGTGTAAGCACTGAGCGCGTCCGTGTGTGGCAGGAGGCGCGGCGGGGCGCACGCCGGCAGCTGGCGCGCTGCAGCGGCGCCGGCGACCTGGCGGAGCGCGCGCGCCGCCTGCTCTGCCCCGGCGCGGACCTCGCGGACGACAGGTGGGTCGTGTCGTTTTTGAAAAGAAATTTCTTTGGAATTGTTGTGATTTGAAACTCGATGATAATAGCTGAATCCTATATAAAAAATATATAATATTAAGCCGGCGAGAGAATGTATCTCATTCTCAATTCGATTACATTGCCATGTTGCCATGGTAACCGTTGTTATTATCTGACAAATTTATAATATTATATAATTTCCGTATATGATATTCTATGTTTTTTCTTATATATGATTGTAATATACCTAATATGCCTTATTTAATTATTGATTTGTTTCAATTTAATTGCCTAAAGTTGTAAACCACAATACTAATATAAACTTTATTATTAGAAGTACAAAGAAATGTTCTTTTATAAGCTAAAAATTGTTCCCCTCAAGCTAAGAAAAAAATTTTTTTTTGATCCAGCCTCTATATAAATAAAAATGAATCACCGAAATGTATGTACGCTCATAATTGCCGATCGACTGCACCGAATTGGATAATTCTTTTTTTTTGTGTTTGTTATTGTCAGGACAGTCTTGGTATAGAAAAAAATTAAAAGATTTTTTTTTACTAAAATAAGTTTTTTTTAAATGTCATGATATGAAAAGTGAGTGAGTGAAATAGTTTTTATCGCGGAAATCATCCCCTAAGGGTGTGAGAATGGGGATGAAAGTTTGTGTGGGGAAGCGAGCTAGGCACGAAACCGAGCGAAGCGAGGGTGAGTCGCTAGTAATATATTACTATGTGGTCAGCAGCATGTGCTCGCGGCGGTCGCTGGCGTCGCTGGCGTCGGTGTCGTCGGGCGTGTACGAGGAGATCGCGGAGACGGCGCTGGCGCCGCGCGCGCGCGAGGACCCCACCTACGAGAGCGTGGAGTGCGTGTACGCCACCATGCGCCGCGCGCGCCGCGCGCCGCCGCCGCTGCCGCCGCGCCGCACCTACGGGTGAGGCCGATGCCTATGTTGGCTTTAAAAAAAAATATTGTAAGCTGATGGGTGGTGTTCTTTTTTTAAATTATAAGCTGACGGGTAGAATTCTTTTTTTTTAAATATAAGGTAATCGATGGAATTCTTTTAAAAAAAATTTAATAGCTAACGAATGCAGTCCTTTTTTTGAAAATTTTATTTGAAGATATCTATGTGGTATGATTTATTTAAAGAAACACATATTTAATTCGGTTTACAATATGGTAAGATATCAGGTGATTTACAAATAATAAATATACACATAATTCCTCCTATTTGAAAGTTGTAAAAAAGTATTTTATTAAAGTGTTGAGATTTATATAGAAACTCACTAAAGTAACGTAAAAATTACGACAGAACTGTGTGTGTAACGTATTAAAAAAATATTTACCACTTGTTGTCAAAAAAGTTTACAGTCAATATTAATTCTCAATGTATTTTTAAGCCACTAAAAGCATTAACCAAAAGGCAACCAAACCAAATAAAAAATGCGAATAACTATATAAATAACAGATTATAATTCCAGCACAATGAAAGTGGGCGAGTCGTGGAGCTGCGGCGGCGGCGAGGACGCGGGCGTCACGCGCCACTCGTCGCTGGGCTCGCTGCACCACAAGCCCGCGCGGCACGCCAAGCCGTTCAGTGTTTTCAGGTTATTATCTTTACATACTATAAAATGAAGGCGCTTCCGCTGTCTGTTCGCTCAGATCTTTTAAACTACTCAACGGATTTTAATGCAGTTTTCAGGAATAGATAGAATTATTCGAGAGGAAGGTTTATATGTATAATACATGCGTATTATAGTACAGAAGAGCCGAGAAATTCAAAGATTTGTATTTCATACTAACTGTTAAAACGTAGCTAGAGAAGAACCCGAGCGAAGCCAAGCAAAGCCGCAAAGAGCAAGCCGCGAGTTCTGCTAGTAATAGAATAAAGCTGTATATATGACACACACCATTACAGACAATAATTATTTAATAATAATAATAAAACATTACAATATAAGCAAAAGTATATTTTTTTTTAAATAATTGTATCTTAAGAAGATATGGTGTACGGTGCAACCGTACATATTGTAATTCATCATTTTTTCTCATGACGCGTCATTTATTCCATTATATATTGATTATTATTCTAAAAGTTAGGCTAGTTCGCATTCGGCAAGCAAGAAGCCCGGGCGTGCTCACATCATATCATATCATTTTAATCATTTTAATATAGCAGTTTATTTCTAATAAATCAAGCATTTTAAACATTCTCAGTAGACTTTTATCAATTTACATACTCTATCAATTTACATCTATCAATAACCCCCACATTGGTCCTTCGAGCCGTCGTTAGGCGGGACCACGTCGCGAGTGCAATAACCTGTATTAGTGTCGGCGGTTCCGGTTAGCGGCACGTGGAAGAACATCGTCCACAACCCCTTCCCTGTACCATCAAGTTGTGCTGGGAAATCATCATATTGCATATCAAGTAGCAGCTATCAAGTAAGATCTTTCCTATTTGTTTTATATATCAGTCAACTTAGTACTGTCATCATCATGTCTACCATGGAAGAAATACTTATGACTCAAGAGCAAATTGTGAATGCCATAGATCAGCTATTTACAAATTTTAAAAAAGATAGTTCCGTAAGAAAAAATTCAGACTACATAAAACGTAGATTGGATACTCTAGACTCTTACTGGAATGAGTTCCACAGTAATCATAGCAGCTTAAAATCATTCGGAGATGCGTCTCACTATTATTTTAGAAGTAATCAATACGAGGAAGTAAAGCAAAAATATACAAAAATTCGGGACTTTATACAAAACTATCCATCAGTAGCACCGGAGAGGCCAAAGTCACCGGTAATTAAGCCACCAACCCTCAACCCCATAATAGCACCCACTCCCAGTACCTCTCGGGCTCTAAGCGATAAATCAACTAACAGCAAAACGGAAGATATGTTGAAAAGGCAAATGACCAACTTTAAAGCTTTCTCTAGAACTACATCAAGCATAAATTTAGATTTAATTACCGAAAAATGGGAATTCGAAGACGTTTTACAAACTATCCAGTCTCGTTGGTCAGCAATTGATGTATTACATTGGGAGTTAGACTGCGAGCTAGATAGTTCGAATCAAGAGTACGAAAAAGAGTTTACTAAGTTTGAGGAATATTATAATAATATCAAAAAAGCCATAAACAAGAAAATGTGGTCTGTAGCTCACAGGGAAAAATCCACTCCTGTGATGGAATTATCAACGTTCAACGGGAATTATAATCAGTGGGTATCATTTAAAGACTTGTTTACGGAAATAGTTCACGAAAATCCGTCGCTTTCGAATGCACAAAAGATGCAATTTTTAAAGGGAAAGATAAAGGGTGAAGCAGAAAGGTTGATTCAACATTTACCTATCAGCTCAGACAATTATTTAATTTGCTGGGAAATTTTAAATCATAGGTATGACAACAAAAAAATGATTTTCACGTCGCATATTAATACTCTTTTAAATATACCTATTGCGCAACACCAATCATTAAACCACATCAAGCGAGTTCACGACACCGCCAAGGAGTGTCTCAACGCGATCAAGAACCTGGGAGTAGATATCAGCACCTGGGACCCGTTGCTCGTTCATCTGTTGTTGCAAAAGTTGGATACGGAGACATATAATGATTATATGGAGTCCTTGAGCAACCCTAGAGAATTGCCAACCCTTGCAGAATTTTATAATTTTTTGGAAACAAAATTTACCACCTTAGAGTCATCACGCAGAAGAGGCGACACAACTAATTATCAAAAACCTAAATTGCCAAGTACTAATCAACAGCAAAAAATTCATACGTATTTCTTAAAAAATCATAACAATCATTATAAAAATCAATCAAACTTAAATTCAACTAATTATGCACACAAAAACACAAAATTATTTACTTTACAAACATCAAAGAAAAGTACATGTCCTTTTTGTAATGAAGAAAATCACGGGATTTACCACTGCAAAAAATTCATAGATATTCCTCATAATACAAAACGCCAAGTAGTTAACAACTTAAAATTATGCCCCAATTGCCTTTACAATCATCACGGTAAACCCTGTATTTCAAACAAAAAATGTCGTATTTGCCATAATGATCATAACTCGCTGTTACACGAGGCATTTACGTCACATAACCCGCACGTGTCGGTGCGATCGTCATCAAGTTCAACGCCCGGCCCGTCCGCCGCCGTCATACCGCACAATCAGCAAGTACAAAGCAGCAGCCATGCACTTCATGATGACATATCAGAAATTCTTTTACCCACTGCCCTCATTCAAATAAAAGGAATTGATGGTGAATATCACATCATGCGGGCCCTCTTAGACCAAGGGTCGCAAACATCCCTTATAACAGAGAATGCCGCACAATTGCTTAGACTCCCTCGCCAGCGGTGTAAAGGAGTGATTACAGGCGTAGGTGCCAAGGAAAACAACTGCAAAGGGTTAATTACAATTGAATGCAAATCATTAAAAACGGACTTTGAATTTAAAACAGATGCATATATTATCAAAAATTTAATTAAAAATTTACCAAGTTCAGCATTCGCGAAATCCGATTGGCCATATTTAAATCATATTTCTTTAGCGGATCCTGAATTCTATATTAGTCGTCCTGTCGATATTTTATTAGGAGCAGACGTTTACTCACATATATTATTAGATGGAATATGCAAATCAGGCAAAAACCTACCTACAGCACAACAGACAGAAATTGGATGGATATTGAGCGGTAACGTGAAAACTCTACAGTGTAACGTTGTTATTCATAATTTACAAGAAATACAAACATTTTGGGAGATCGAGGATATATCAGAAACACCAAATTTATCATTAGAAGATCAGGAATGCGTCAATTTTTATAAATCTACAACAATACGACGAAGCGACGGACGATACGAAGTGAGGCTGCCGATGAAATCAAATTATCAAGAAAAATTAGGAGAGTCAAAAAACAAATGTATAGCGCAGTTTTATAATTTGGAAAAGAAATTATGTAGACAAGCAGATATGGCGAACATGTATATAGCATTTATGGAGGAATATAAGTCACTCAATCATATGATATTTACAAACGGTAATTCGAAACCCCATTGTTATCTACCTCACCACTGTGTGATTCGAAACGACTCTACTACAACGAAATTAAGAACAGTTTTCAATGCTTCGAATAAAACATCAAGCGGTCACAGTTTGAATGACGTTATGTGTAAAGGGCCTACTTTACAAAAGGACCTGCAAAACCTTCTTATCAAGTGGAGACAGTTTGAATTCGCGTTCACAGCCGACATTGAGAAAATGTTCCGGCAAATCTGGATACACCCAGATGATCAAGTTCTGCAAAAAATCATTTGGCGAAAAAGCCCCTCCGAGCCCTTGCAGGAATATCAGTTAACCACCGTCACATACGGTACAAAGGCGGCTCCATTCCTCGCGATGATGACATTGCGACAGCTAGCTTATGACGAAAAAATTAATTATAAAAATAGTTGCGCACCAGAAGTCATAGAGCAGTCATTTTATATGGATGATTTGCTTCACGGCGCCCACTCGGAAACAACTGCGAAACAATTGAAAGAGGATTTAATCCGTTTATTGCATTCCGGAGGTTTTAATCTGCGTAAATGGAAATCAAACTTGCCACACTTGGTGGAGAGCGCCACAGAGAGCAATGACGATAATCAAGAAAAATTCGAGTTTAAACATACAGAATCAACTAAAACTTTGGGACTTCGGTGGGACCCAGAAAATGATGATTTTACTTTTCAAATACAAACAACTTTTTCTTCAACACGGCCTACTAAAAGAAATTTACTCTCGGAAATTTCTCAAATATTCGACCCTTTGGGTTGGTTGTCACCAGTTACTACAAAGTTTAAAATTATTTTTCAAATGGTTTGGGAAACAAAGTTGCAATGGAATGACCCTATTACAGATACTATTTTCAGAGAGTGGAATTTGGCTAAAAACTGTATTCAAGATATAAATCAATGTCGTGTGCCAAGGTGGTTCCATACAAAGGAAAATCAAGAAATAGAATTGCATGGATTTTGTGACGCAAGTACGAAAGCCTACGCTTGCGTTGTGTATTGCAAAACAAAGGGTCAATCACCTACAATCGTGTTAGTCGCCGCGAAAACAAAATTAGCGCCCATCAGCAAAAAACTTACTTTACCTCGACTTGAATTAAGTGGGGCACTGTTACTGTCTAAATTAATTTTAAAATTAAAAGAATGCCTAAACTATTATGAAATAAAAACTTATTGTTGGGTTGACTCTCAAGTTGTGTTAGGGTGGCTCAATGGAGAAGCAGAAAAATGGAAGCCATTCGTTGCCAATCGAGTTAAAACTATTACAAACTCAGTACCATCCGAATGTTGGAGATACGTCAAATCAAAAGACAACCCGGCGGACTGCGCTAGCCGCGGTATCACAGCATCAGAATTAAAAGAACATTCGCTATGGTGGCAAGGCCCAGGATGGTTAAAGACGCATGAATATCAAGAACAAAAACAAAACTATAGCTACACCACGAATGAAGAAAAAAGAACAGCAAAACAAGTAAACATTACGCAATTATCGACTGAAAATAAAATCATTAATGTTCTACTGAGAAAATATAGCTCACTTACCAAGGTTATCAGAGTTTTAGCATGGGTGCGAAGATTTATCAGAAAAGAAAGAGAAAACACGGAATTTTTATCAGTTAAAGAGTTGAAAGAATCAAGAGAACAAATTATAAAGCAAGTTCAGCAAGAAGAATTTTATGAAGAAATTAAATGTTTGCAACAAGGCAAACTAATATACAATAAAAGCAAAATATCATGTCTGAACGCAATGTTAGATGAAAACGGTTTGCTGCGCGTGGGAGGGAGACTACGGCATGCAGATATTGATCCCGAAATGAAGCATCCCATTATCTTACCAAGCAATACTCGATTAGCAGATCTTATCATTGACCAATCTCACGAGTTAACTTTTCATGGGGGAGCTAAGTTAACTTCCGCCTTCATGCGCCAAAGATATTGGATTATCGGTGGTATTCGAGCTACTAAAAAACAATTACGTCAGTGTGTTACCTGTAGAAAATATAGCCAAAATCAAACTGCTCAAATCATGGGCGATTTGCCTTCACCTAGAGTGAACAAATCGCGCCCCTTCTATCACACAGGGGTAGATTATTTCGGTCACGTCTACATAAAGGCCAACAAGGGCCGAGGTATCAAAACCACCAAAGACTATATTGCGGTATTTGTCTGTATGGTGACAACACTAGAGATAGTATCAGACCTCACCTCGTCCGCCTTTTTGGCAGCCCTACGTCGAATGTCCGCTAGGCGAGGAGTCCCGAAACATTTATATAGTGATCAAGGTACTAACTTTCAAGGAGCTAATAAAATTTTACAACATGAATACAAAGAACTACAAAAAATATTTAATCGCCTTTGTATAAAAATAAAAGGAGATTCCCATTGTGACGTCATATCAGTCCAACTACAACTTGAGTACTCAGAATTGGAATACAATAACCACCTGTTGCTTAGTCAACACTCCGGCACGCGCCAAGACAAGCGCCGACGCCGCGGCCTTATCAATGGTGTCGGATATATGGCTAACAGCCTATTCGGTGTACTCGACGATCATTTCGCCGAACAATATAAACAAGATATCCAATTAACAAGAGACAATGAGAATCATTTGGCTGTACTTCTAAAAAATCAAACGTCTGTCTTAGAGGTTGAGTATAATATTTTGAAGAGGAATGAAGAATCTCTCAATAAACAACACAAAATGCTCAATCAGCTTTCCATGAACCTTGAAAACTTAGAAAATTTTCTAAAGAGTGAATCCGCAAAAAATGCTTTAATTAATGAATTTAGTTTGGGTGCAATAGCAGTGAGTAACATGTTAAGGCAATTAGAAACAATGCAGACTACATTATTAGATACCGTAATAGACGTCTATCATGGCAGATTCAATTTTCATTTGATAAACCCAGACCAGCTAAGAAATACACTAAGTACAATATCAAGTCGTCTCACTAAGGACGTTTCATTACCTATTAACAACCTCCAAACAGATTTTACAAGAATTTATCATGTATTAAAGGTCAAAGCAAGGATGTGCAGAGAATATCTAATATTTGAATTAAAAGTTCCTCTAATTACTCGGGACTCATTCGAAATCATGAAAATTTTATCAATTCCTCGATATATCAGTAACTCGAACATGGCGAAAATAATACCCGTTGCGGAGTACGTAGCTATAAACCTACAAAGGGAATCCTACTTAATCATGAACACTATTGACATCAATTCATGTGGATACCACGAGTTCGTAGCAAGCGGCCTCTACAGCCGGCGGTGGTGAGGGTCGAACAAGCGACTACTCAACCCACCACCGACGTCGAGCAACCCCTGCCGACCGGCAGCTCAAAGTTTCAGCCGATCAAGTGTATATAGTGTCAGTGCGCGTAATAATGAGTGTAAGATCGAGTGCGTTACTGAAAATCAAAGTGAACACAAAATATATAGTGAAATTCATAAACGTAAAGTGGACAAGTGTCTTTCACCAATTCCTAGAAAGACAAAGTTCATTTAGGGACTCTAAATATCTAGTATAAGGACCTAATGGCTTCACCTTGTCTCATTATCATAATCATTTATCATTCATTATTTTTCTCTCCCCTGGGAGCATGTACGGTGCAACCGTACATATTGTAATTCGTCATTTTTTCTCATGACGCGTCATTTATTCCATTATATATTGATTATTATTCTAAAAGTTAGGCTAGTTCGCATTCGGCAAGCAAGAAGCCCGGGCGTGCTCACATCATATCATATCATTTTAATCATTTTAATATAGCAGTTTATTTCTAATAAATCAAGCATTTTAAACATTCTCAGTAGACTTTTATCAATTTACATACTCTATCAATTTACATCTATCAATAACCCCCACATATGGCATTTTGTCGTTTTTTTCTCTCGTTAGTTTCCGGGTTCGAACCTCGGATGGACCTGGATATAAATAGTGGAATTTTCTGTTCAGAAATTATCATTGCCAGTCCTACCTTCGAGAATAAAATGAATAGAGAGTGCACTTTTGTATTACTTTTAATTTTATTGTCTGCACAAGAAATCGCCCCTCCTTAAATCGTTTTAAATATGCTTATGTTATACTTGAACGTTATTTTCTCACAAGTTGTATGAATTTTTAAAGGGTAATTGTGTTTTTGATATCCATAGAAAAAGACTCAAAAGCGACTCACGCATCGCAACATCACCAAAATCAGAAACGACAAAAGAGAAAGACGTTGAAACTAAAAAGAAAAAGTTCGACTTCACACCAACGCGCGATATATTCAAAAGCTTTAAAGTAAGTCGAAAAATGAAAAATCTAAAAATAACATCAGGACTATCCAAAGGCGAGACTAAGAGCTGTGAATTCTTAGACGAAACCCAGCACGTGACGACGAACCGCTGTTCTAAATCCGTCGAATGTTTAGAAGACGAATTCGACGAATATGGGACTATTAGCGACGAAACAGTGGAATCGTTGGCGTTGCCTCAAGAGATAGTCCAATTGATACTAGGTCAAGAAGTGAAAGTGCGTTTAAAAGAGTCTCAGTGTGAAAGTGATTACATGCCCATGTCACCCATAGTGCCCATAGTGCCCATAGTGCCAGGAGTGCCCCAGATAGAACATCACTACATGGTCATGTCCCCGAGAACGAATCTCGCTTGATCTAGTCTCTAGGGTAAGATATTTCACGTTCCTTAAATTTACATATATGCAGGGTTTGGGTTACGGTATGGCATAATGGTGACTGCTTCTCTAGAGCATATGATATGATTATCATTTATTTATGATTTGAACTTAGGTTCTGATGATTTTTGTATCAATATTATATAAAATGTAGAATATTAAATAATATATTTGCACAGCAATTTAAATATAATTGTGATAAATATTCGATATATCACTGATTTATAACAAAAAAAAAACAGACAGAAAAAACAAGCATTTTATATACATAAGTACAATGTCATCACTATGTCACTTAACCGATTGGAATCTTAAATTAGTATAATCACATTCAACAAGGTGTCATTAAGGGACGTAGTTACCGCTAGGAACTGCTAGTATGTGATAAATAGAGTTAGATCAGAGCCCCGATGCACTGCATATTATCAAGTTTTTTTTGTGATGTATGGAGGTACATATGTAATTAGGTCTATTAGTAAAAAAAGAGAATGCGTGCATCAAAGTGTATTGTGCACAAGAAGTGAAACTTCTGTAGGTTATCTGTACTTTTGAAATTCAATTTACGTTTTAAATAATTAGGATATGAGAAATACTAAAAAAAATAAAATTTTTGTATTTTAAAAGGAAAACAATATTTTATTATTCACATAGTACATATAGGTGGTGTTAAAATAACATTTAATTTTCAATCAAAATGTTGTAATGCATATTTTTTTTGTAAAAAAAAATTTATACCGTGTTAAAATTATTTCTAGTAAATAATTTTTTAACAATATTCATTTGATATAATTCCATCGCTCATTTAAAAATAAATGAAAGCAATATTTTTTTTCATAAATATCTATTTTTACTACTATATATGTAGTATGGTATAGTTAATTATTACTCTATATGTAGTATGGCGTAATGTGCTAATGCGACAAATATTATGTACTAGCCCGTACACTTTGAAATATTAATAAAATAGTTTTTTTTTGACTATTTATTCACTTCCGTTACGTACCTTTTCCGTAACAAAATCGTAACGCCAATGCATTAGTTTTTTCCCTCATGGCGCGCCTAAAGAAGTTTCACTTCAATAACATTAAAATTAATATGTATCAACAAGGTATCTATAAAAGACTGCATTATTATTAAGATTTTAAATGAATCTCAGGTTGATTAAAGGAGACACGTGTGGCTAATTTTGATATTTTTACAACATAGAGGTTGATATTTGGTAAGGTAAAATGAGATGTTATGATAGATTTTCTTTATAATTCATTAACCTAATTTTCAAATATTAAATTTAATAACAATAGCGCTATTTAAAATTATACTTTGTTTGTTTTTTTTTATCCACTTCAATATGAACTAAATATTGCTTAGCTCAATCTCTTGATGGTTATAAGATGCAATTTTACAGGATATATATCATTTATTTGAAAGCTTTGTACGATTGAAAATATATGCAGTGCATTGAAACAGGCTCGGGGGAAATTGCAGTGACTTGGCTGTCGTCAGAAACATTATGTATTAATATCCGTCCAAACTGGACTTTTTTGGTGATTAGGGTTGTAATATATATATTACCAAATAAAATTAAAACGAATTTTAGTTAAGGCTAAAGAAATATTCACAGTTATGTAATCAAGCTCTCTCTCATACATTATATGGATCATATTGTGGGAATATGTTGACTGGTTTCATATTTATTCAGTTGTAATAAACTAATGGCCTCCACCACTGCCTTAACAATGTTGTGAGTAAATTAATTAAATAATACTATCTTAGATTTACGCGAATATTTGACATTTTAAAATTGAACATAGAAATATTATTTTCATGTTCAATTATTATTATAAATTTAAATCCGCGGAAAATCCGTAAAGATAGTTTTAATTAATTATAATTGAAAATAAGAAAATAAATTAAAAAATAGAATTAATATAGATTATTATAATAAAATGGCCGCCTTTGAAGTAACTTCAACATATTCACATATTGTATCCATGTATACACTTTACATAAAAAAACACCACTATTTTTTTTTTATCATTACATTTAAATACAATTTTAAATATATATTTTTTTGTTTTGAAGTTGCAATTGTGACAGTGTTTAGAGGATTTTTTTTTGTTAGACTTTATTTGAATATTATTTACGTCCATTTTCTGTAAAAACTACCCTGTAATTTAATTTATTACTAAGTAAAAATAATTTGACATAATTGATATTGCAACACCTGCTTTAAACGAAAGCACTAACATTTTGAGTAATTAATACTTATAATTGCATTAAACATTAATTTTTTTATGAATGATATAAAAATATAAATAAGTATTTAATGCCCATTATGATTTGAGGTAAACATTAGCTAATTTACTTACAAAAAATGCTTTTCAAACTGTAGATAAACACTCAAATAATTTTTTTTTGTTCAAATTGTTAAGTAGTAAAAAAGACATGTCAAATTATTAAATTTGATTAAAATCAATAAAACTAGCCTGATTGTTGACACTCATCGGTCTTTATATTAGTTCTTTTTAACATTTGGAAAGAATGTTATCATTTCTCATATTTCAAATGAGATTACTTTGATTGGATAATTAATTAACAGACTATATATTAAAATTTTGTCCAACGATACTTTAAGTCCCAAAAAAAAAAACTATTTAGTCTTCTAAATACGTAATATATAAAATGAATATTTTTCTCTTTTGGCTGCTTTAAAAAATTACTTTTAAATAATAATATATAAATTCGCATTTTTTGCATCATTCACCTTAATGGGATAAATTAGGTTCTAAATTCTTGCTTTTAATATTAAAAATTGGAGTCGAATTAATATCTAATTATGAAGACTGATCAAGACATATTGTAATTTTTACATGTGAGCCAGCATTAGGATTAGTATGTAACAGACGTGTTATGTAATACATAACCTAAAATATAGTTTCTACCAGTAGTTTGGTTGATTGTGCATATATGAGTTTTTAGTGTGTTTTTTTTTTAATTTGTTGATTGGGAATTTGAATTTAAAATCCCAAAAAAACAGCAAAAAAGATATTAACTATCTTTCTTAAACTCAAAAAAATTTTTTTTTTGTTGTTTGTATTAATTTTGAAAGTAAAAAATAAATAAAATTAAAACAATATATATATATATATATATATATATATATATATATATATATATATACACATAGAGTACGTACGTATCCTGTTATTTAAAAGAAAAAATTAATACCAATATAAAAATTTATTGATCTTACATCGTTAAAACGATTTCAATAAAGCTCAGCCAATTTTACAATTTTATTCTACTGGTGGTACCATATTAGAAATTATGATATGCGTGATGTAGGACTTGTTTAGAAAAATATGCTTTATCTTCAGACATAAAATGAATTGTATAGACAGAGTTTCTGTAACATTGATTAAAAAAGTACTAGATACACAGTCCCATGCCAAAGTTATCTTAAAACTGTCACCAATTGCGTTTAGTTAATTATTGTAGTTGAAATAAATATACAACAATGTAAATTGCACTTTAAATGCAATGCTTAAAGTTGATACCACAAAAAAAAAATAAAGCCCGCTCAAATGTTCAAATAAGCGCTCATTCGGTGAGGACATTTTTTTGTCGCTGATTGTGTATGTAGTACATTTTTGATCGATGGTATGTAACATAAAAGTGAGGCAAAGCTGAAAATGTTGACGCGTTATTATTAGCATGCTAATATAAAAGAAATTCAACCAGACTTTCACAAGCGCTATTGAATTGTCAACTTTATTTAAATAATATCTTAAATAATAAGGCTTGCATATAGAATACTATTTTAGGCGTCAATCACTGTGTTAGCGCTCTGTCTATCTCATTTTGATCTGAGGTGTTACATTTCTGTGTGTATACAGCTTGTGTGCGCGGCGGTGTTGTGATACTTATTGTTAGTGTAATTGTTATCGGGCTTTATAGCTTTTGTTGATTTTGGTGTGTTAAAATCGAATGTTGGACATTTTGGAAAAATTTTGAACATTTTATGTTTGTGTTGGCGGAGGAATAGGGCTGTGGGTGGGTGGTCGTGAATGATTATTGTTATCGATTTTTTTGAATAATCGATTAGTGCAGATCGATTATTTAACGAATTTGAGTAATTTTTGATAAGTGTTACTTATCATGTTTCATTAATTAATAGGTAATTTAATCGAATTTTAATTAGATATACAGAGGTTTGGCAAATCATTCATAATCATCCACGTCATGTCGTGACGCCCTGATGCAGGGAGTAGCTTAATTCGTATAGCCATTTTCTATATTTTAAGGACATTTAGGTCGCTTTCGCATTCTAAATCTGACCAACGTACTCTAAGGTAGTTGTAAGTACTTAATGATCTATAAACTATTAAATGAAAAGATCTCTTAACTTCCTCAAAAGTATTTATTTGCTTTAAAATAGACATTTATCTTAATTTTATTAAGAAATTGTGAAGGAAATTTCGCATAATTCAATATTCAATGATAAAGTAACATTTTTCATATTATATGCAAATGTGCTTGTGCGGTGACACAATAATTAATTGAAAGGTTGAATTATAACATGCCATTATAAAATACACGCTTAAAACTAAAAATAATTTTGTTATAAAGATGGATACATATTGGAGATAAATAATTTTATTTGTTTTGTTTAATTTGGGATAAAAATGGTCATGAGTAAAAGGGGTGTGTTTTCATTTATTGGTTCGATTTTGTATTATTATTCGATCATTGCCATGTTCCATTTTGTATTATTTGCAGCTTTACTTTAGTTAGAGTTGCCGTACATTACAGGTTTTTCTCAGTAAAAAAAACAAACATTATATAGCGTTGTGCGTCACATATTTGCTTCTAAAAGAAAAATATATTACATGACAAAAATGTACAATATGCGGTACCTTAGCATTACTTATACGTATCTGACTGTGTGATATATATTAAAATATTTTTTGCTGCCTTACTCTCGTGTGGAATGGCCTAATATAAAACTAGGCAAATTGTTATTTTTTTTTTGTTAAAAGAAAATTTGTGTAACATGAAACGAAATTAACTGTTTCAATATAATTTGTATTATATTCTAACAAAATTTAATTACGGTATCTAACCGATGAAATTGAAGCCATATTTATATATGGGTAAGATGTGATTGTACAAATCAATTAAAACGGTTATCGAACTTCAATGTATAATTAATTATCTGTTATCTTTTGGAAATATTTTTTGTTTTACTTTTTGTCTTAAACTCGTATTATCGTTAGTCTGATTTCTTTAATTAATTTATTTTTTTTATACCCTAAAGTCATCTGTCATAAGATTAACCTTACCTTGTTTATAAGTCTCTATTTATTTTGCTTCATAAATAAATACATTGTGTTATTTGAATAAAGTTTGTATGTGTATAAAGGGTTTTGTTTTATGTGTAACCTACTTTGGATTAATCAAATCCCATTAATATTATGACCATTATAAATAAGCTTTAATCCTATTAATATAATATTATAAATGTGAAAGTTTGTGAGGATGAATGGATGGATGTTTGTTACTCTTTTACGCCAGGACGGCTGAACGGATCTGGATGAAATTTGGTTACTTTATTTCCCGGAAAATTATGTCCCGTGGGATAGATTTGTTTTTCACTAACGACGAACCCATGCGAAGTAAGGATAAGTGGTTAGTAGCACAGATCATATACTATATGATACTAATCTAGTCTAGTAGTAAATACATATAGCCAACGAATGACCTACTCTCACCGCACTCGAGTACGTCCCTACTCAAGTGCCTTTTGTAAATTGAGACAAACATCGGCTTTTCTTTACATTTAGGTATTTATATTTTAGCACATCACATAATACTATACTAGTAGTAGATTTTAGCAACCGACCAGCGCCATCTTTTGGTATATTTTATTACAATCAAGGCTGTGTAATGTTCCTTCAAGCCATATTCTGTGTACATATCCAAATCCACAGCTCGTTGTTTCAGCGTGAAGATGTGATAATAATAGTAGCCGCTTAAAATCTTTATTTTTTAATAGTCCTACAACTAAATATTTGGTACTGCTGTTAGGTTCTTATAGTGATACTAGCATTGCCCGCGGCTCCGCCTGCGTTCAGATGACCAAAAACCAAATTCTTAGGTTTTACATATTAGTATACTCTCACAATGCAGTTTTTGTATTTTTTCTCAGAAATGAAATATTTTCCCGCGGTAAAAAGTATCCTATATGTTGACCCGGATAACCGGTTATCACCATACCAAGTTTCATCAAAATCCCTCCAGTGGTTTTTCCGTGATGCGGTAACAGACAGACAGACAGACAAAAATTCTAAAAACTATAGATTCGGCCTCTGTATCGATAATAATGACTATTTCAATAAGACTTTCCAAAAAATATTTAATGTACAGATTCGACTTAGTTACAATTTTATTATATTATGTATAGATAAATATAAATGGAAAGCAAAAGTAGGTATTGGAAATAAGAAAAGTAATCAGCACAGAAATTATTTTTATTATATGAAATCTTATTAATATGTGAAAATAATTATAAAAAAATAAAGCAATATTCTACAACGAAGCTTGCATTCAGCCACGAGAAGAGGCAAGGGTTCGGTTACAAAAGTACCTACTGTGTTAAAAAATGTTATACATATAAAAGTTATGTGTAATTTTCCTTATTTAGTTTTCTAACTTTAACAGTCGTTTAATAGTTTTATGTTATATTTTGAACTCATATTATTACTATGCCGCTGTAAAGCTAGGATTATAAAAATATATTAGCAAATTGAGTGATGTGAGGTATAGAAGTTTGCAAAATTGGTAGAATTATTGACTTCAAAGCAAAATAAAGACTGTCCAGAGATCGTTTCAAAGCGGCATAAGTATACTATATTTTGAAGGGTACTTCATCAGACCATGGTATATAGTAATAAACCATGGTCTGGTGAAGTCATACTGCATACATGTTCCTTGCCTCTAGTCAAGTTACGTCATAAGGGTCTGTGCACACTGAATTGACTTAAATATGTTACAAATACGATATTGTTGAAAATATTTTAGTTTTGACAGAATTTAAAGTTAGCTGATCTTACAATTAAACAGAAATGCAATCAGAGGAGGATATTAAATTATTCTTGGATCATATAATAAATAATACATAATAATAGTTGCAAACTAAAAATATGTGAAAAAATATAAAAATTGTATATTTAAAGATTATTTTGATGTCGATTAAACGTTAAAACACAGGTGAGATACGCAGCTGCCTCACATAAGAGATTTCGTGCATTTATTGGCTAAAATAATATTTTTTCATCAGATCGTTTAAATTTTTTACATTTCAAGTATTTAACACAAAATCAAACCTAAATAGTCTTGAGAAACAAATAAAAGAAATTAAGTACAATTTTAAATAACATCAACTAGAAAATAATAATAAATATTGTTTCCAAAATAAATTAAATAAATCGTTTAATCCAGAGCTTCTCAAACTTTGAACTACATCATTTTCAAGTATTAATCAAAATAATTATATTCTAGTGAAAACACTATTAGCAGCGATTACTTTCCCTGTTGGCTTCAGTACTATCAGTCGTAGTAGGTACTAATTTCTTCATCATGTAAAAGTTTTATACTTTTTTAAACCATATCCAGTTAAAATTTAATAAATGAGAATTGAATTTAAAAAAAACGTTATAACAGACTAA
This sequence comes from Brenthis hecate, assembly GCA_951806755.1. Lineage (NCBI taxonomy): Eukaryota > Metazoa > Arthropoda > Insecta > Lepidoptera > Nymphalidae > Brenthis > Brenthis hecate. Next base: position 5,268,406 of record OX638280.1, read on the forward strand.
ATATCAATTATATCTACACATAGTTCTCTGACGCGCCAGTAGGGAATTTACTCACTGCTAATATAACTAGGTAAATAGTAGCAGTTCCTAAAAAGTTACTGGACCTCTAAGATTTGAATACATATTTAATATATTTGAAGAGGTTGCTATAAAATCAATAACTTTGAGAAACTCTGTGTTAATGCGATATGTTTTTGCTAGTGCCTAGTAGTCTCTTCCGCATGTTTGTCGTTATCCCGAGACGCCGAGATGATGTCAGCGGACGACATCGAAGCCTCCAACTTTAATACTGGAAAGGTTTACAAAATCCGTTCAGTTGTATTTATATAATTCAATTTATACCTTGCAAAAAAAAAAAATAAAAAAAAACCGAGTAACATTAAATTTAAATTCTTTATTCATAAGATTTACTTTAAAGCCAAATTAGCCAGTGCATTTGCAATCTGCATGCAGTAACTACTACCTACCTACATATACTGTGAAGTATAAAATCCAATACTTAAATCGAACATACTATGTTTAAATAAATATTGTTTATTATATATTATTATAATAAAATTTTGAATGACTTTTCATTATATAAATTAACCAAAAAATAACAAAATCAAAAATATTTTTTAAATAAATACTTTTATGCACGAAGTAAAATAAATACTTTATAATATTATACGGTGTTTTATAATACTTCATATAAGATCATAATATCCATCACAATTAAATACTAATCGATTCTACATGATATCATATTTATTTTATATTTATTTTGAATAAATGTCCCTTTAACTAAGGTTAAATCATTATTTAATTTACTTTAACATATATATAAATAAACATAACTATTATTTATAATCCATAAAATTAAACGACTAAAATAAAAATAGTCGGAATATTAAAATAAAAATATAAAAATCATTAATAGAAAATAATCCTTGCCTGTAAAGAATTTATTTATATCATAGGAAAATGGAAGTATTTAAAACGTCTTTTAAATCATTTTTTTTTTTGGTAATTTTAGCTCTTATTAAGCTGCAATTTAGTGACTAAAATTATTCAATTAATACATGAGGAAAATGAAAAAAAATCGTGTTTTATCCAAAAAATTCAAACAATAAGTGTCGACACTAAATTTAAAAAGAAGATTAATAATTCGATAATGTTTAATTGAAAAATTTCGATTTTGTATAATATAAAAGTGAAATACATCGACCACGATCTTGATATGATAACGAAATGTCATATCAGTATAAGGTTAGAAATTTGAAGGTCATTTTGCAGGTCAATTCCTCATAAAATGAAGAGAATAAGAAGGTAGAGAAGTTAAAATCGTAATTAAAAAAAACATTTAAAAATAGGTTAGTACCTATGAAAGTTTGTTATTTTTAAAGTTAACGGGATCCAAAATTTGAAAAAATCTTTCCGATTACAGTTGACTATTCTAATTCAAAATTAGTATTGAGTTTTATGGAATTTTTATTGTATTTTTGTAATATCGTAGTCGCTTAAAAAATATATTTTCTATTACGTTAATTTTAGTGCAAAATAAGTTGTAAAAAACCTATTTAAATGAAAATCTAAATTTTGGATGGATTCAAAATGACAATATTTACTGAGTATATCATATAAGGGGATGTGGCATTTGTTCGTAATTATTTAATTAATTATAGCTAAATTACTACATTTAATGACTACCGCCATCTAAACTACTTGTGATGAATTCCCGATACCAAAATTATTTAAATATTTAAGCCTCTGCTACGTCATAAGCTAAGTATTTCCAATTAATTCAAAAAAATATTCAGATAATACTCAAATTGCTTATATATAAATATTTAAAAAAACAACTAAACTAAATAAAAATATACATATGAAAATAAAATATTTGAAGTTTGTACTGGATTACAATCCTATTGTTTTAAATGCATCATTGTATCTTTCTTTACATCGTCTTTGGAAAAGGATAGCGATATCATATTAATATATAATTAGATATAAAGCTTTCGTCAATTATTATAGTGTAGTATATTAATATAAAAATCTTTAAACGAGTGGCGAATACACACATAACCGTTGTGATCATATTGAAGTAAAAAAATTAGACTTAAATATGTAGGTGTTTCACCATATATTGATTAAAAGAAAAATTAATGCGCGTCTATATAATTCTTTAGTCTGAGATTTATAATTATTAATGTTCCTGTAAATAAGGGCTAAGCGCTTGAATTCGCCGCGAGAGGGCGCTAGTGTAGAATGAGGTCTCTAGAAATGTCAAATGACACTGAATATTTACTATTTGCAAGTTTTTTATCGCGGATCTTCACTAATTTTATAAATATTGTGCCATTTCTGATTAATTATGGCAGACATGGTACGACTCAACAAATGTTATGGCTTTAAATTAAGATATAAGAAAAGGACAATATTTTATCTATTTGGTTATTGTATATTGATTATGTAAAACAAAATCTTGATAAATTGGTGCCGCGCTGACAAATATTATTATTATCATATTAAATTTATAGCTCTGTCACACCAACAAATACTTTTTCAACGACAGCGACAGGATCTTACTCGCCAGTGGCGCCAACTGCTGCCATCAGAAATTATAGTCCTTATTCTCATAAAACTCAAAGTAGTTTAATGAGACAGACACACGCCGTAATGAATTTGCCCTAATCATACGATGTCACATGCAAGATAGAACATAATTTACTTTCTACACTTTAAATAATCCATTTCCTAAATTTTTATGATTTAATTTTTTACTCGTTTTCAGACATTTCCTAACAATATATAGGATTTCTAGATAAATGTGATAAAAAGCGTGTTTTCAAGCGAACTGTGTCATAATTAAGTTATCATATAACCTCCCATTCACTATCTAAATGATCGTCAGGTGATATTAGAGTATTCGCGTCTTTAACAGCATTCTTTATGTCCAATTTTAATTCTATTTTTTCTAAATTCCAATTATTCGGTAGTTTAACAACTTTAGGAACTAAATCACCGGTTTCAATTTTCTTTTGCACAGGTTTTTCGGGTTTGCTTATAATTTTTTCGGTTTTCGGTTTTTCTTTGCGTGACATTTCTTTTTGGGTTATAACCGGTTTTTCTGTGTCATATTTGTATGATTTTTCCATTTCCGCTTTATACGTCACTTCGATATCCGGTTTATATTTTAGATCAGTATCTTTGATAGCGGTCGTTTCTATCGGATTTTTGATGCTAAGAGATTCCAAGTTGAGCATTTTAGCGAGTATCTTTTCTTTTTCAGCTATCTGTTGTTCTAACAGATCGTCGTTTTGCTGCGGCACATTCCTGGAAAAAGATACACAATTTAAAAAAAATTAAGATTAAAACAAACTTTAGTGACAATCGTCACAAGAATATTAAAAGGATTTAAACAGATATTATATTTAGGAAAACGTCGGCTTTATAGATAGCCTTAATTAAATAAATGATAAAATAAGACCGTGTGATCCATTAGAGGCTACGTTTTTTAACCGTTTTTGTTGCCAGCATCATTTGAGCAAGGAGTTAGAGACCTTTAGATGTTAGCTCTTTTTACATATCTCTTAAAAAAGATCAAAAACATAAATAAAATTGCATACCCGTATACACTAACATTCATCACACAAGGACTGGTATAACTGACGTTCTCCGGTTTCCGCACTGGTGTCGCCATTCTCGGGGTACTCGATCCCGAACTATTATCTCTCCTGCGACTTCGTCTGCTATGTATCAATTCATCATCATACTTCTTCTCCATTATACTATTATACATTTTCAATTTTTTTTGCAATTCCTCAGATTTGACCCGCCTTATCTCCTCCGCGTCACTCGATACGTCTTTGAACTCGTTTATAATCGATTCGAGGACATTTTCGGATATATCGTTAGGGAGGTGCTTTATGGGAGGTAGTTCGAAGCACTCTTCCCCATTGGCTATGGTTCCGGTCTCTATGGTCTCGTTTCTGGTGAACATCGAGATCGGTTGTTCTAGAACGCTAGTGATGTAGGGGACAGTTTGGTCGATGTGGGTGAGATCGCGTACAGTGTTGACGGCATGTTGTAGTGAAGTTGTTAAGGACTTCGTCATTAAATTTGTTGTATCGTCTGTGGAATGAAAAGTGTGCGATATTAATATTTTTATCTTTGTATTTTCTTTGTAATAGAAGTTTTATTTAAAATGTTGTATTATTCCCGTAAATCTAAAAAAATATTATATGTTTAGTTTAAATTTAATAACTATTTCAATTTTTTGTTTTATTTATTTTTTGTAATGAGAACATTTCTTATAAATTAAATAACTTCTATACATTTTATTATCTTCCACTACTGAATAAGGATTTTTTTATCAACACAAATATTATACACTAAAGAGAAGCGATATCTAACAGAACCATTGCTCATATTATAAAGCAATAAAAAAATTAAAATGAAAATTGACAGCATATACGAAAAAGAAAAAAAAAGGTAAAAATAAAAATGCAAAATAATATATAAAAAATATATTTAAAAAAGTACAATGGCCGTGTTGACACCGTTTCAAACTTAATATAAAGTCAGTGAGTTGTGTATTTTAAATATTTGACCTGTGAGTGAAAAAAGCATTTATTTATATAATTAAATGCAAGATTATGGAATAATTGAAAGTCAACTTTAAAAACCATGGATAAATAGAAATTTAAAAAAATTAGGTACACCAGTGAAGCAAATAAAAAAAATAACTGACAAACGCTCATATGACTGATTATGTAAGGTAAAATATGAATATTACTATGATGAATTAAACAAAGTAATATGCTAAAATTAAAAACAAAATGACGGTGGAGATTTCCTAATGGCAAGAAGTAGAACTACGACCGTTTGGAGTCTATATTTAGTCTGTGTACAACACTTACAAAGGATAGATTCAAAATACTATCCGTAGTAGAAATGTGAAATGCTTTCGCTAGTTCCAAAAATAGCTACTAGGAAAACTATTCACCGCCAATATAAAATGCTAATTCACAAGATACAGCAAACATAATGTCAAAAATAATTAAGAAATAAAAAAAAAGATTTCATTCTAATAATTAAATTCATTATTAATTTCCATTTCTTCGCACTGAATTTATTAAAAAGTAAAATTAATTTGATTTTATTTATTTTTAATGTTCATTTACATTAGTATCGAAATTTTAGCCACTAGTGACAGAATTATCGGTTTATATTTATTTAATAAAAAAATAATTAAAAATGGAGTGTTTAAAGCCCAAATATATCAATAATGCTAATATTCTATCTCAAACTTTCACAATAGTGATCAAATGAATACTATAAACAACCTACAAATTGTGCACAAACCTTTTTTCTAATTAACTAAAATTAAATGAAAAAACAAACTAAATGTATTAAAGGATAACATTTTCGTCATTTATTTTCATATTTCGAAAGTATTTATTTAAGACTAGAAAAAAAAAATTACCTAACAATGAGTACTAAATAATATATAAAAATATATAAGTGCACAAAATTATTTTACATAGATGTAAATTTTGTGACACAAAAATAAAGTGATGAATATGTCCATAAAAGTATTCAAAAATATTTTTCTCTATATTATATAATAATATTTATAAGCTATATAGTATATATAATTATTATATACTGTATAGTGTATATTAACAATGTAGGCGTCTCTTTCTCATCTATTAATTTAATTCTCAGAAAAAAACATCTTTTAATTTCTTCCCTGATTTTAACTTATTTTTCAAGAGATTTCAAATTAAATCGTATGTCTAGACACCTAAAAAACTTTATAACATAACCGTATTCACCTACAATTGCAAGGACATTTAATTATTTTTTTAATGAACGAATTTTTTTATAAATATTAAAATCCTTTAGAAAATGTTTTATTTACTAAATATTTAATAAAAAAATATACTTAATATAATATATTCTTTAAATTCATTAACTTATAACTATCAATAAAAAATTAATGTTGCATATTTTAATTGTTTTTTTTTCTTAAAATACTTGGAAGGCAAGGTGAGAAAGAGACAGACATACATTTTTATCGTTGTAGCTTTTAATATTATTTTTAGTTCCTTATTTGGTATTAGTTAAGGCACTGTCTTCGGCACATATTTATATAAAAAATGATAATATTGATAACAAATGCGCATGTGACGTTATTTGTAAAATTGATTTAAATGATAGGTAAAATATAAATATTACTATAATGAAATATATTCGAATATATAAATACATATTCGTCACAGTCGTCGTAGAGAATGGCACAAAAAAAACGTATACATACAGATTATCGAGACTGATTTAAAAAAAAATATAGTAATACCTTTATAATGTTTCAAAGGGTTAAAGGTTTTTTTATTAAATACTCTTTAGACAATAAGATTATCGCACGGACGGATCATATTACAACACAACCTTTTGAAAAAGTTCACAAACAAAATGTCAGCTACAATATACGATGAAAATAAACAGCTTACATGATATTTCCAAAAAAAAAAAATCTCTCGCTACTGTGGTTAACGACACTGGATATGAAGAAAGATCGAGTAAAAGTCAAAACAAAATAATGTCCAAAGAAATACTTATAATATTATAATAAAAATACCGATATTAGTTGATATTTACATATTAGTTGAGATAAAGCAAATATTTTCTTTTCTAAAATCTAACGTAACTTTTATCAAATTGATTAAAGACACATGAATCGGAAAAACTACCCACAATGTTTGGAGCCAATAAGATGGAAAAGTTAAGGAAATAAAACACCTAAAAGGCGACCGCGACCGAGACTTCGGTCGCAGGGACCAGTAACATTAAGATAACTTGATGGTCGCGGTCTTTTGTCTTGTAGTACGTGGTATCTACACTACTATTATAAACAGGAGAGATGTGTATTTTTGTATGTTCGTAACGATTACACTCAAAAACTACTAAACCGATTTAGATGAAATTTGGTAAGAAGATAGTTTGAGACCCTGGGAAGCACAAAGGATATTTTATTCCGGAAATCATCCCTTAAGGGGGTGAAAATGAGAATAAGTTTGCATGGGGAATCAACCTAGGGACTAACCCGAGCAAATCGAGGGTGAGCAGCTAGTTGAATATAAGGTAATATTGGTAAGAAAAATAGTTGGTCGCTAACGACCATGGTCACGGTCGCCGAGTGTGCAGGCGGAGTGGTAGAAGGTCAGTAACATGACATAAGTAACCCATTTTAAAGAATTAATTGGCAAAGCGAGTTGAAATTGGGCGAGAATATACATTTTTTTCTTGCATTCTATATCTTAATTAGCATCGTTATAATGTGCCAACGATAAAATCATTTTTACAGTGTTATCACTAAAGACTTAACACGTAAATACTCGTTCCTTTTTTTTTAAATTCTATCTCTTATGGCCGACTTCACTAACGTCACCTAAGTTTAAGGGATCCCCTAAGCATGGTTAGGGGCTGTTAGGGGACAGTTTCTGTTTCAGCGACAGTTAGGGGTCACCTAAATATTAAAATGCCACCTAAATATAGGTACTAGAAATACGGGCTCTGACGATAGTATAACGAAATTTAATTTAGGGGCTAGTTTAGGGGAACTTTTAAGCTAGGGATCCCATACGTAGGTGGTAGCTTAAGTGATGTTGGTGAAATCGGGCATTAGTCTCCTTGAAAAATACATCAAAGAAAGCAGTAAAGTGCACAACCATTAATCGAATGTTATTAGTCATAATACAAAATCATGAACGAATAAACCACTGGACGAGACATAAAATACAAATGTATGAAAACTCGTTCAACCAAAAGACGCATAACGCACACAAAGATTTTATTACATTATTATACACACAGGTACACAATACAATATTTCTAGTGCTTGAACGTAATCGATAAAATACATATATCGATGAACCAATTAATGACATTTTAGACATTGGTTAGCATAGTCATCATATTTTACATCTTTTAATTTAAAATATCTGTATTTATTATAATAAATTAAAATAAATGAATTAAAGAGGCAATAATAATGTGTCAAATAATAATTATTTTTTAATTTGATTTATATAAATACGATGGCATTGATGGCAGCATTCTGTTGGTCTATAATAATGTTAATGAACAAATGAATATCGGGTGTATATTCCATTAATATATAATAAAAATTATTTTTTAAAGATTAAAAAAATATTAAGCTAATTTAATTAAATAAAGTGATTTTGTTGATTCTGTTATTGAATTATTTTAATTGGCAATTGATTGTCTCGGGTAGCTTATAAAAATGTGACACTGTCCTAATATTGCTCAGTTCTTAATAAACATTTGTGAAATTAGGAAAAAGAAAAAGTGATTGCAAATTAAAGTGAGTGTTGGATCGTGAAAGTAAAATAGATCGTGAAAGTAAAGTGTTTTATTACAAATCGCCAACCCAGAAGTTTAGTGCTAAAACATTATTGTTTGATTTTGTGTAATTTATGTGTTGAAATAAAATGATCTTTATTATTATTACAATGGAATAATATTCCAAAGTATATAAATGTGGTATAAAATAAAATAAAAAATTTAGTACACATACTAATTATAATTTTTGCATTTATATTTTTATGTGACTTAGAAAATATTTTTATAAATTTATTGTCATCAGATTGTAGGATACTGTGATAAAAGTATTTTATGTTATTGTACTGTACAAATAACACAATTCGTTCAGTTATTTCGTCAAATATCGATATATTTTTCGACATTGTCAAGCACTAGTCGATGTCAAATGGACTCACTCGACAGTTTAGTCATTTGTTCTGAATGGTATAATCCAGGGATTTTATGATGGTTGTCAGATGTCAACAATACATAGAAATATCGACTATATTTAACATAGTTGGATAATATGACATTTTATTTTACAATTTTATTAAATTGTGTGATAAATAACAATAAATGTAATAAAATAATGTATTTACAAGTGAAAAGAAACAGTGCTGCTTCCGCCGCTATAGTTTTTACACCATTTAACAGAACATTTAGTCATTTTTGGCAGATTGTTTGTTGACAAGTAAATGCTTGAGACTGACGCAAAAAACAAACGACAAAGGCTGAAATTTCCTGGCTACTAATAAGACAGATAAAGGTACGTCCGCTTATATGTCTGGTCCAGTGACTTATTCGTTCATGTACAAAATATATAGATTTTTTCTAATTTGGTAACAATATTGATTTGGTCATATACTTTGATACGAAAGTTATAAAATACTATTCGATAGTGATGAGCGTTCAGGGGTAGTATATCTTAAAATAGTAAAGTACATTAAATATCGATATTAATCAGTATTAGAAAAATGTAACACTTCACTATTTCGATACAATTTTTTTACTATTAAAAAAATGTTATACAAGCATATTTTGGAATTTCATAGATAAGGTTTAATGTAAGATAATATAATTAACTTATTAACGAATATTATATTCAAATTATACCCAAAAATATTATCGTCAAATCACTATCGAATTAAAAATGACTATTTCTAAATAACACTAAAATTAAGTACTAAATAAAATGACTACATACTAAGTACTACACTGCTTCATAATACTATTACAATACGTGCTATATTTTATAGCTAACCCTGCAATTTCTTATATACGAGTAAAAGCAAATTAAAGAAATGAAAAAGCTCAATATTCTCACACTAAGGAATAATATTCACAATATTTGAATATTAAAAAATATATTCACAATATTCAAATATTAATATAATATACTCATTGCTGTGATATGAAAAAAATGAATAAATAAGCTACTTTTATGCTATCTCTCTTTCAAGTGGAAGAGAATTAATGTTTAAAAAAAATAAAAAATTAAGTATTATTTTTATTGTTCATACCTATTTGATTTTTGATTTTTATTATTTGATTTTTACATTTTATTAGCGGATTTTGTCTATATTATTCTTTAGTCTATGTACATATCATAGATAATGTAAGCTATACAGAAAATATCAACAAAAAAGGTTTAATGGTACATAATTTGGCACCAAAAAGCTTAAGCTTTAAATATAAAAGCATTAATATATAGAACAAACTTATCTAGAGACTTTAAAATGATTTCATATCGGGATGTATAAAATCTATCTAAAATCATCTTAAACACTAAATATGTTGAAAAATAATATAATAATGACTATGCCATAATACTATTTAAGTAATAATAATAATAAAATAAACCAAATTAAAAAAAAAATTGGAATGATTAAGTACTAGGTTTTAGTATTTTATAATACTACGCACACAAATTAAAAAGGCACATTTCTGTAAATGAAATGATTGTGGAAGGCATGAATTTGGTCATAGAAGCTAATAATGTAAATTGTATATATAAAAAATGCCATATTTATAAAAAAAATATCGATCACTAAAATACTAGATACACAATCAGCGACTAAAAATGTCCTCAACGAATGAGCGCCCATGAGGCCATTTGGATACGCTTTTAATTTGGTACCATTCGTAAGTTCCGACGGTAAACATGCTTTGGTGCTCGTTTACAAATTCCAAAAATCACACATCTAAGACTAAAAAGGGATGGTGTTTCAAATTTTCGGTAAGTTTTAATTATTATCATTATATAATTGTTATTACTATATTGTAAATACGGAAATTTCGTCAAGAAATCATCGTAAAAACAGTTTTTAAATTAAGTCGTAATAAACAGCAGGAGTTATAAAGCATCTCAATTGCAATGACTCCTACTAAAAGTATTAATCATACTATCGCATACATACTTAAATTGTTCGAGTTATATGCGTTGATTCTGTTCCATTTGTTGGATTTTTTGGCACTTTGTAATTCTGACTTTAAGACATGCGTGTAAGGTTGAATTTGTTTTGATGTATGTTGACCAGTGAGGCTCGGTCGTAAATTTTTCTTTTTGTACACAGCTTTGTGAAAACAAGTTTAAGCATTGCATTTAAGGTTGAATTTACATTGTTGTATATTTTATTTCAAGTAGAATTATCTCAACACAATTGGTGACAGTTTTAAGAGAACTTTTTCATGGGATGGTGTATCTAGTACTTTTTGATCGATGAATTTTATGATTAAAAGTCATTATTAATAAGTGTTCAAATTAAAACTAAATTTCTACTAAAAAGTTTCTACTAATATTGAATGCATTATATGAATACTATACTACAATGTGGTATACAGTAATAAGTAAAATAATGATGTGATGTGTTGTTAGAAAATGATAAAATTATCGAATGGGACAATGGCAAGGATGTGAATATGTTAACAAGTCAAATGCTTCTAGATTACATATTTTACAATTAATCGATGTATATTATTAAAATAATTTTAAAATAGTTCAATTTGGTTATGGAATATTAACATATCAACTTATTCAACATATATGTGTATTTTAGTAAGTGTTAATTTTCGTAGAGTGTAATGATGTAGAGAAGTCCCTATACTCCTATATTCATACTAGGAAGTATTACAGTTGGTCATATATAAGTATAGGGATCGAAATCCCTAATAATATATAAAATATCCCGAAGGATAGTCAGGGTGAAGTGTGGAGGTGTTGCGTGTGGGTGAGCATGGGGGTGTTGGAGGGTACCGGGGGGTGTCCGAGGGTGTCGGGTGTATGTCATGAAGAGAAGTATGTGTTTTAAGGCTTATTTTTATTGGTCGTTAATTACATAGTTATTAAGCATGCAAGAAGTCCCCGAATGCGAGATAACGATTTATGAAAGTGCTTTGTCCATATGGATTACATCATATGGGTATTCCCCGCAAACGGCAGCCCTATGTGGCACAATCTTGTTCCCCACACGCGGGCCTCATCGACCGATGAAAACGGTTCCCGCATTCCGGTGCTATGGCATGGATAACATAAAATCTCCCGCATCCTACAGCCTCGCCCTAACGACCAGTAAAAGTGAGCCTTTTAGGAATGGATGAGAAGTGTAGGGGGTGTTGGGTATGGTCACAGTGGGGGAGTGTGGGGGTGTTGGGTATGATCAGAGTGGGGGAGCGTGGGGGAGCCGCGCGAACACACCTGCGGCGAGCGCGGCGGGCTCGGGCGCGTGCGCGAGGCGCAGCAGCGAGCGCGCGCCCTCGAGCACGAAGATCTCATCCTTGTTCACCGCCACCGATATGATCCTGGGATAGTTATTATTGTATTATTAATATAATTTCTCTACCGATTTTACGTACTAATCTAATACACCTCTATGTATGTATACTATTATTACTGGTATTATTATCCTTATATCCGGATAAATTCCGGGATATTTTCAGTGTATCCACCCTGAAAATATTCCGGGATTTAAACCCGCTTCACTCGGTTTCCCAACTGAGCGCGTTACCATTGGGCTGTGCCTAACTGATAATAAAATTACCGATAAACCCAAATAGCCGATAAAGTAACTCAAAGGCCATTTCTTTTCGAGTTTAATAAAAAAAAAAATGATTTTTGACAGCAAACATTTGACGTTAAGTAAAAAAAAATCTCATACATTAAATTCATACACATTGTCACAAGTACCAGGGTAGCATATACATCGGGCAACATACATAGTACACGTTGGATCTCATCGAAGAAAAGTTTGCACAACTGAAATTCTTACAACATACACTCCTCAACGCTTATGACCGCCTGGTGGTACCTTTGTCACTAGTACTAGGGGACCACGAACCTCAAGGAGTGCTCATTATATACATATTGTAGGGCTCCGTCAAAGAGTGTATACGTATACCTCCTTGACACTTATGCTCGCTTGGTACTTGTGATGACGTCACGTGGGATGCTCTTCTATATCTATACTAATATTATAAAGAGGTAAAGTTTGTGACTTTGTGACGTTGTAGGAGGTAATCTCTGGACGTACTGAACCGAGTTAGATGAAATTTGGTAAGAAGATAGTTTGAGACTCTGGGGAGGACATAGGATACTTTTTATCCCAGAAATCATCCCTTAATGTGAAGGTGAAAATGGGGATGAAAGTTTGTATTGGAAAGTAAGCAAAGTAATAAAATAAAACAAGTTCCATTACCTTCTGAGATCGTCGACGACGGCGACCGCGGTGAGGGAGCGCGGGTCGAGTATGTAGAGGAGGCAGTCGTCGTGCGACACGAGGAAGTGGTCGCGGAACACGTGCAGCGGGCCCAGGTTGTGCTCGCGCTCCGCGGCCGAGTGCTTGCGCGACGACGGGTTCAGCAGCTCCGCCACCGTCAGCGGGTTCGATATCGCCTCCTGTATGTGAATATAACAAAACACGCATTGTTATTGTCATCACTACATAGTATAAAACAATGTCGCTTCCCGCTGTCTGTCTGTCCCTATGTATGCTTACATCTTTAAAACTACGCAACGGATTTTGATGCGGATTTTTTTAATAGATAGAGTGATTGAAGAGGAAGGTTTATATGTAATACATGCACATTATAGTACAGAAAAGTTGAGACAATCAAAGATTTGTATATCATAACTAACTGTTAAAACGTACCTAAGGACGAACCCGAGGGAAGCGAGGGTGAGTCGCTGGTTGTTAAATAGATTAAATGAGACTTATGTAAAAGTTGTGGTTGAGTGCGTAAGCGATCCTGAGACGCCGCGATACGACGGGGTGGGGGGAGGCAAGGGGGGGGGGGGGGTGGGGTAAGTCCCACATAACCATCTGTATGTGTACAGGTGGTATGCGTAAATGCATTTCTCAACATGAAAAAAAAAAACGTCTGGCTTTGGTAACCTAGAGTCCGAGCGCAATATTACATACATAGATATTGAATTATTATACTAGTGTCCCTACACTACAGAAGTACCAGGCAAGCATAAACCGCAAGCAGTAACCACTAGCCTTAAACAGCAGCGTCTGGTGCACTTTGCCGGCGACGTCGGCGCGCCACAGACGCAGGCCGGGCCGCGCGCAGTACGCGGCCGCCGCGCCGCCGCGCGCGTACGAGTACTGGAACACCGCGCCCAGGGCGCACAGGCTGGCAGACACACATACATAGTGTTACTTACTTTTGTTTCATAGAGAATTTCTATTAATCTATACGGATAAATATAATTGTTTGTAATGTCAAAATAACAACGTTTTATTAAATCCGTAGGGAATTATATACGGTATTTATAAGATAAACACAATTTTTTAAATTTTTGTCTGTCTGTTTGTTTCGGCTAATCTTCGAAACTGCTGGACCTATTTTGACAGGAATCTCAGTGATAGATAGCTGATGTTATAAAGAGTAAAATAGGCTACTTTTATTTTACACTTGCGTTCAAAAAAAATATACGTACCTAGGTGCGCACCCGAGCAGAGCGGGGGTAAGTCGCTTGTTATACAAACAAATAATAGTAATTTGTATGAGCTAAGAATGGATAGTTTTTTAAATTTAAAAAAATGGATGTTTTTTTTTAGGGATAACTACGAGTAACATGGATAAGTAATAGCTAACTCATTTACCTAAATGTATTGGGTTTACGCGAAAATTGATATTTTATCTAAAACATTTTTTTTTCGTTTTTTTCGCGGTTCTATTTTGCTTTTCTGTTTCCCTCGTTTCGAATGCTTTAAAGCAACATCACATATATCTTACGTGACGTAATAGCTGTATAGGATTCGAAACCTCGAGAACCAAAAAAAAAATATCCGAATAAATAAATTTATTCACTATAGTGTAGTATAGCTAATTATCTCACTTTTTCCTCTCCTTCTTCCCCAACTGTGTAACATGCCACCGACTGTCGCGTCTCTCGCACACTATACTGCGGTACATGCTCGACACCAGCAGTGTGTTCTGGTAGTAGCTCATTTGCACTATTTCATGTTCTTCATTCACAATTTCCATAGACTTACACAAATGCTGTAAATGTTAATATTATATATAAAATATCAATCATTCCTTAAGTATATTCGTATCTTTACAAATTAAAGTATTTTTTATATTGGTATTACAACAATATTATTTTTAAACTATTTAATAATTGTGACATTTTTATGAAGGTGTTTCGATGATTGATACTCAACACGTCATGTATGTATCCATATTTTTAATTCTAACCTTATTAAGAGATGGCGCTGCCAAAAAAATAATTCTTTGTGATTTTATACAACTTAAAAGTAATTAAGTAAAATAAACATTTATATGGGCCAACGAAGTATTATTTTAAAATAATTTAAGTAATATTCCCTAGTTTTTTCAAACCGAAGTTCGCAGTCTGAATACTCTCTTCGGACAAACACTAGTATTGACTATCCAAACATTCATCATGATTTTACGTCAGCCATACAAAATACATAGTATCTTTTATCTTTTGTAAATAAATGTTATAAAAATATATAAATAAATAATAAATAAATCTGTTGGGACATAAGCACACAGCACCATCTAGTTCCATGATAAGCTACGAAGCTTGTGTTATGGATACCAGATAGTTGATACACTACACTTATATAACTTTAAATACATACATATTATAAATATAAACACCTATGACTGAAGTACAAACATTCGTGCTCATTACACAAATGAATGCCCCCAGCGGGACTCGAGCCCGCGACCGCTGGCACAGAAAGTAGGGTCACTACAAACTGAGCCAAACGTGTCGTCAATATACAGAAATACTTTCAATACAGACATAACTTTCTATAATCACTTATAATTGTTTACGCGACGCCTTCAATGGGAAGCGGAAAAATAGATAACGAGCGGGGATCATTACACTGTGTGTTGTTCTTTCTTACGTATTTACAAAACGAGTATTATTAATGCAAATATTTTACTAAAACTTGTTGCATAAAATTAAAACTTGTATATAAGTCTTTATTTCAAAATAAAGAATAATTTAATACCTACCTAATGTTTAATCTTATTAGAGAAAAGAAAGGGTACCTATCGATAAGACCTCAATTCCGCTCCCAAATAACGAAAAAAATTATGCCGTACGATTTGATATTTTCTTTACATATTCTGATAGTAGACTGTGTGCCTGGATGTTTGTTACTCAATCACGCCAGAACGACTGAACGGATCTGGATGAAATTTAGCACAGAGATAGATTATAGTCTGGAATAACACTTTTTATCCCGGAAAAATGTACGGTTCCGGTGGGATAGGTTTGTTTTTGTTTTCCTAAAGGGGAACCCGAGTGGAGCAAGAGTCAACCGCTAGTATATTATAATAAATGCGAAAGTTTGTATGGATGTTTGTTACTCAATCACGCCAGAACGGCTGAACGGATCTGCATAAAATTTGGCAAAGAGGTAGATTATAGTTTGGAATAGCACATAGTTCACTTATTATCTCGGAAAAATGTACGTATCCCGTGGGGTAGATTGTTTTTGTTTTTCACTTGCGAAGCGAGGGAGGGTCGCTAGTAAGATAATATTTTATATCTGTACGGTGATGACATCCTCGAATCGCCCTACCGACTCCGTCTCGTATTAGATAATATAATTAAATAAAAAAATGACATTCAAATACAATAATTGCATCTACAACAAACTTACCATGTAGAAGTCAATTTCAGTCATAATAATGACGCCATTCTTGTCACCGGAGAACAATCGCATTCCATTCTTCGACCACTCTATTGCTGTTATTTTGCTTTTGTGCAAATCTCCTATTGTGTACCTTAAAAGTTACAAAATAACTATAGTATCTATTTATTAAGAAATCGCGAATTCAATCTTTTGTTTTTTTTATATGTATTTTGACTAAAGAGTAAATTTTATTTGCAACTAGTGTTGTTTAATTGGGAGTAACTGCTAAATATGACTACCTTTTTGTATGAAAGGACAAAGAAAAATAAAAAGTTTTTTTTTGAAATCTATTGAAGTCTACCATGTTGCCGTTACCCTGACAGGTAGAAAATAGTTTTCTAAACAATATTTATCGTACAGTAATTATAGTGACCAAAAACCAAATTCTTAGGTTTTACATATTAGTATAATCTTACATTGCAGTTTTTGTATTTTTTCTTAGAAATGAGATATTTTCCCGCTGTAAAAAGTATCCTATATGTTGACCTGGATAAGAAGCTATCACCATACCAAATTTCATTAAAATCCCTCCAGTGGTTTTTCTGTGATGCGGTAACAGACAGACAGACAAAAATTCTAAAAACTATAGATTCGGCCTCTGTATCGATAATAATGTCTATTTCAATAAGATTTTCCAAAAAATATTTAATGTACAGATTCGGCTTAGTTACAATTTTATTATATGTGTAGATAATGTAAGTGAAAGGAGTTCATGTTAGCCAGAGTAGAAAGAGAGAAAGGGTGAGGGAGGGAGACTACGTATACACATATTCTTAAAAAAAACATTTAATACATATATCTGCTTTAAACTATTTTATAACAATTAAGTTCCTACACAAGTGACACTTTTATTTTACTAAGAAACTTTATCGAAAAAAGGGCCTCCTTTCGAGGGGATTTTATGTACCGTGACATTAGGCATATTACACATGTGAGTCACAGTAGGGGAAAAACCATTTGACATGAATCATGGACCACCAAATATAATAATAGTAATCGAAAACACAACGTTATGAATATATAAACTCTTTATAATACTAGCGACTCACCCTCGCCTCGCTCGGGTTCGTCCCTAGGTACGTTTTAACGGTTATTAAAATATATATACGTAGGTATGGTGAATTTTATATCCGTTACTTGAGAAATGATTGATTCCCATACAAATTTTCATCCCCTTTTCAAACCTTAAAGGATGAGTTCTGGGATTAAAATTAACCTTCTCAGAGTCTCAATTTTCAACTAAATCGATTCAGGAGATTTTTAGTTTATCCATTACGAACATAAACACACATACACACACATATAGAAGTACCACAGTATAAAAGTAGCCGAGGATTAACAGTTTATTGGGACGGAGTCATAGACGCAAGAGAGTATTAGGCACTAACTTTGATAAAATATATGTATAAGTGGAGAATGAAGATAATGTGTTTGAATTGTGTAACAGTGGATATACTTACATATGTATGCTGATAAGGTGGCTGCCAGAAAGAAATGTAAGAAGAAAATATGCTATGCCGACCGTGGGATCGGAATAGACTATAGGCCATAGTATGGGTTAAGGAGAAGACCAAAAGACAACCAAACCGATGATGATCCGATTCTGATAATACTTTCACTAATAGAAAACTAAATTACCGCCGAGTGCTGTAGGTTATTTTTATATCGATAATATGTATGGCGAATAAAATGTATAGCAAAAAGGCACCTTAGAATGAACTAGAGCAAAGCGAGGTAAAGTCGTTTTAAATACGTTATGGCAGTTTTATTTTAATTTTTTTTGACGTTCCGACGTTTCAAATGCTTTATAGGAGTTATTTATGAGGAGAAAGGCTTTATATAATTAGTAAGTGCATAAATTATGATAACTAGAGCAGAATGTAATTAACGATTCCTACAGTACAAATCCCTCCAGTGGTTTTTCCGTGATGCGGTATTTAACAGACAGACAGACAAAAATTCTAAAACTATAGATTCAGCCTCTGTATCGATAATAAAGTCTATTTCAATAAGATTTTCCAAAAAATATTTAATATACAGATTCGGCTTAATTACAATTTTATTATATGTATAGATAAAATAAGGATTAATATAAACTACAAATTACCTCTCCACCTTAGGTTCAACTTTGGGTTTGAATGTATCAGGTAAGTTGTCAGGGTGTTCTTTAGGAATTTGGAATACAGTGACTTGACCTGACGCGTTTCCAGCGCCAACCATGTAATCCACAGTACTTACTATCTTCACATATGTTATTGGTGAAGTTGATGCCTAAAATAAGTATAAAACAAAATGAGGTCATATTAGAAATGAATGAAAAAAAATTACTTTTACAATAAAGGAAATACATTTAAAATACAAAAATACTACACAAATGTACATTTAATTATTACTGTACAAGTCGTGTCTGCACAGAATTGTGGCAAGAAAGCTAGCCGCATTACCCTGCTGAATATAATTTGTTTCTATTATTGTTGTTATATTTTTTTTTTATAATATGTTTTGTAAGGTTTCACTATTTTAATGTATAATAAAACAGTTACTATTTTATTATACTGACCACCCTGACGACGCAAACAATCCAAATTATGATACCTTTATAAATCAGGCAGTTAAAAATTACAAGACAGGCAAAAAAATAATAAGATAAGGAATAAAAAATAAAAGAAGGGCATTGGTTGGAGGTGAGTTGACATGGGTGGAAGCTATCAGAGATTTTTAACTCAAGGAAAGAAACAATAAATTGTTCAGAATAAGTGTTTCATAATAAATTGTAACTAAATCTGGTTAATATATAAGTTTTCGGAAGTTGATGCTGGCTTAATCTGTGATATTCTTACCTACATTTAGGTATATTATCTACAGTTTCTTAACTACATTTAGGAGATATTTACTTTATTTTTTGCTCCAAACATTAGTTCATTTTCCACATTTTATAGAATCAAATAGAAAGACTAATAGTATTTTTCAATATCTATTGTACATAATATACTAATTTTTTTATGCTATTGTAGAATTATCTGGTTAACACTAAGAAAAACCCTCCATGAGTTCAAGAAAATCTTAATAGTTAACCTACATAGATAAAGAAGTATACACACTGTTAAAGTTGATTATAGTAACGCTGCCACAGTTCAGTAGCTATCTATGTTTACTTAATTCTTATCACATACATATTTATTTTCCTGCAGGACTATATATGTATATACTTGTATAAACTGATAATTCCTTATATTTTAATTGTTGTGTTGAAAGTTCTTTTTCTTTCATTGACCTTTACATTTATTAAGAATTGACATAAAATCTACCATTAAATATATTTTTAGGGTTCCTTTCTCCCATTGATTAGGGTGGTATATAGTAAATTTTACATTTCAATTAACATATAGAAAGTATTTGTTTAAATAATATCTCTTTATTTAAACAAATACTTTACTTAATATTATCTCTTATGGATTAGAAAATAAAGTACTACATACCTAGGCTACAGTCATGCTAAATTTTAATATGATTGTTTAAGGCACCGAGAGATAACATTATACTGAACAATCCATTTACTATAATTTCATACTATTAGAAATTCAAATGAACCTAGCAATAGCAAGTATAAATATGTATGCATGTATAGTAATAAAATATATTGTATTTACTTTATACTAATGTCTGTTGATACTCTACCAGAGAGCCATATTTGAGATATCAATAGAATTTGAAATTGGTAATTACATAAAGGGTACTTAAGAGATATTGAAAGTGTTACAAGGTAAAGGAAAGCTGTTTTAACATAATATGGAGGTCTTACTTACTTCGCATCTTAGACGTTGAATGTTCCCTTTCTTCCTGTCGTACCAATATACCAGTCCAACATTTGTCCCTAGCGCGATATATTCACTAACTGCATCCACACAGGTCAAGCACAATTCATTTGAAAATAGACCAGTTTGAATTCTAGGAGGAATTAAGTTTAAAATATGGGAGCAAGGTGTCCATTCTCTCACAAATCCTTCTTCAGCTCCGCTAGTTATCTCCATTTTAAAATATTTTTATTTAGCAGTTAAAGAACTGTAGAAAATCTGTTTTTGATCGCCAAATCATGTCTTGATTGTGTATATTTTCATTGTTACAGAAGAGAATTGTTAATATATTTTGACATTATTCTTATATCAGTTGCAGTCTGTCTGATCTGATGTCTCTGTCACTTTAGTGATTAGTCTTCACTCTTCAGCCTTCACTCCGCATCGGTTTTGTAATTTTTTTTTCATAGAGACTATTTCATATTCATAGAGTACACTTTTTTAATCTGTATTATTATTTAGAGTAATACCAACCTAAAAGATCTAACTGTACACTTGTCATTTTCTTGTCAAACTTGAACCATCGGGGGGAAAGGATAGTTGAGTGCATAATATTTTCAATTAAAATAAAAATCTTTGAAAATGGCTGAATCTGTGACAGAAATACCTATAAACATCGAAGAAACTGTAAAAGAAGTTGTACAAAATGTCACAGAAAAACCCCCAACAAGTATCGAAGGAGTCGCAATCGCGTACTTAAGTTTAGTGATAATGGCTATTTTACCTATATTTTTCGGATCATTTCGGTCTGTTAAATATTTAAAGGAACAGAAGGTAAGTTAAGTTTATATTCTCCGCTTATAAAAGTAATTATTATCATAGGTTGATTTAACAGAGCTCCCAATCAGAACATAGCACGTAATGTCATCGTGGCATATTTTGCCGTCGTTACCTTCTAAGAAAATAATGCACAATAGTATTAAGCGTTTTTTTAATGTATATTATTTGCTTTTTAAATAAATTACGACGTTAGTTTTTTGTCATCGTCAAATGAATTCCAACCCCTATTTGTATGTATTTTATGAATATTTCCTATTAAAAATGCTCAAAATGAAATAAGGAACATATAAAATATATACTCAATTATACAATTATGCATAATAACAAGTAATTAGCATATAATTTGTTAAGATAATGCTATAGTTCATTATATTTTTAATAACTAAATTTTACTATTTTCAAGCATATGTTTTCACAAATAGGAGAAACATATATGTTTTATACATAATACGACATGATAGCAATGTTGATTATTAAGAATTTATAAATATTTAATTAATATGTAATAATTTCTTTCAGGAGTCAGGTGAAAGGCCTGAAACAATGTCAAATAAAGATGCCTTAATGTTCCCCCTGATAGCATCCTGCGCCTTATTTGCTCTCTACATATTCTTCCAATTCTTTTCTAAGGAGTATATAAATCTTCTTCTTACTGGATACTTTTTCTTCCTTGGAGTCTTAGCATTGAGCCATCTTTTAAGGTAAATAAAACATTCTATCTGTTTGAATAGAATTAAGTGAGTCTTTTATATATTTGCGTTAGTGTATGTTATAGTAACAGAAACAATATATAATGTATTATTTAACTAATTCATAAAACATTAATTACAAAATTGCATCAACAAAATGTTTTTAAATAGTAAGATGAATATAATAATTATTTAAAATAAATATAGTAAGTGAATGGATATAGCTTCTTGTTATCTATTGAGTTCAACATGGAGAGAATTTGTTTCATGATTGCTGTGGTGTCACTGTAATTAATTTCTTATAACTCAAGCAGCTTACTGTAATGATTCATTTTCTATAATATATGAATAAGTCTTATATTGCAAGTTATAGTTTATTTATTATGATTTAAATTTGAAAATTATATAATTAAAATCTATGCATATAATAAAATTGTAACTAAGCTGAATCTGTACATTAAATATTATTTGGAAAATCTTATTGAAATAGACTTTATTATTAATACAGAGGCTGAATCTATAGTTTTTAGAATTTTTGTCTATCTGTCTGTCTGTCTGTCTGTTACCGCATCACAGAAAAGCCACTGGAGGGATTTTGATGAAATTTGGTATGATGATAGCTGATTATCCGGGTCAACATATAGGATACTTTTTATTCCGGGAAAATATCTCATCTTTGAGAAATCTATACTAAATGTTGAAACGTAAGTAGGGACGAACCCGAGCAGAGGGAGGGTGAGTCGCTAGTGACAAAATAAAAAAAACCAGGCATTGAACATATTCAACTGCAATCACTTACTGCCCTAGTGATCAATTGTTTGGGGATGTATAAAGGACAAATATAGAAAAATTATAATTTTTGGTCTGACCTTTGTAGGATGTACATACAACAAAGTTTCATCATAATCAAATAAACAATGTAGGCATACATAGTATACAAACATACAAAGAAATAGTCATTTTTATTCATATAGATTTTGATATTGCATACATACATAATTTTTTTAAAGTCAATTGATTATTCGGATATGCATGAATTCATAATTGACGCAAGTCGCAACACTATCGTAAAATATTTCGTTTTTTTTTTGTTTGCTTGTTTGAAAAAATCATATACTTTAATGGAATTATTCTTAAAAAAAAAATACCGATTTATTACGATTTTTCAACTGACGCCAGAGTCTATCTTGAATTGTTTTTTAAACACGTCAAAACGTACTTTATAGATTTAAAAATATGAAGTAAACACATATTAGATGTATGAATGAAATGAAACAAATATTTGTTTGTCTATTTTTGGTTCATAAACTAATTTCTATGTATTTTCCAGTCCAATAATCTCACTCATAGTACCGGCGTCAGTCCCCAACGTCCCTTACCACATCTTGTTCACACGCGGAGAGCGCGATGGTCGCTCAGACATCGTCAACTACAAGTTCACTTCCTACGACGTCATCTGCCTCATCATATCGTTGATCATGGGAGCCTGGTACTTGTTGAAGAAGGTGAGTTTTTAACCGAGGAGGTATGCAATAGGGAATAAGCAATTTTTTTTTTCATTTTTTATACTATAGCTAAAATCGTTATTACATAATTGTAAAAAAATATACAGCTCCAAAAAATTAAAATTTAGTTTTTTTTTAAATATACCGTTACGGATACTTAAAATGCCCGCCATATCTCGAGCTTGGCGTGACGTCACAGTATGATATACGCAGAGAAATGACGACTCAATTTGTAAGCCACAAAATCACTAAAAAAATATATATAGCATATTCCCTATTCGATTATGTTAATTTTTTTGTGCCACTAGAAAACATTTTTTTCTGACTCAGTTCACTTATATTAACATAATGGTAGTTTGTTTAACTGTACACAATTCTTCTTTCACATTTTTTCTACTAAAACTTTCTATTTTTTAATTAATCCATAAAACCATAAACTCGACTTTTAATACAATAATAAATTTTTAATATTACTAGTATCAATATATTAAAAAAAAAATTATAAAAAATCTATGAACGAGTTTTTTTTTACCATTTCTATATATATTTTTTGGAAGAAACTGCTAGTTGCCTTTGCTCAGTTAGATGGTTTTCTTCCTCCAATAAATAAATTATATTAGATGGTTTTCTTCCTCCAATAAATAAATTATAACATTTCAGCACTGGATCGCCAACAATCTCTTTGGAATCGCCTTCGCAATCAACGGCGTAGAACTTCTGCATTTGAACAACGTAGTAACTGGATGTATCTTGCTCTGTGGCCTCTTCCTTTACGACATATTCTGGGTTTTCGGCACCAATGTTATGGTTACAGTTGCGAAGTCTTTCGAAGCCCCTATTAAATGTGAGTATACTTATAAATTATTAACCGGTTCGGATTTAAGGGAACTCTAGCTGGTCACCCCCAGGCCCCTACAAGTGAGGGGGCCTTATAAGAAATGTTTAAGTGGCATGTTTGCAAAATTCGAAATTTGGCTAACTTAAATTTAAATAAATTACCTATTGTATGAACTTTTGCTCTTTGTTATTTAAATACTATCTGATCAGTTAGATCTTGTGCTGTAAGTATAAAACGTTTAAAAAAAATTATCTACCAAATATTTAAGACATGCCAAACCCATTTTCGGAATTTTCTGCGGATTTATTTTGATTTTTGGTTCATGACGATTGGATTGTTTTACAGCAATCGTGGTCACGGGAGAGGTTAAAGCATTCGAAACAATGGGAACCAAAACAAAACTACGATAAAATTCGAATAGATTATTTAAAATGTCAAATATTTGCGTAAATATAAGAAAGCAGTATGGTCTACTTAAGTCACAGATAAGCGTTACTTAAGTGCGATACTTGTCACACACTGCTATAAAATAGTGTCTTAAACCTAATTATTTTTTAATAATGAAGTCGTTATTTATATGATTTAATGCACATTTTAAAATGATACAAAGGTCGGGTTCAAAGTTAATAAATAAGATTATAATCGATTCTTGTTCAGTGTCAACTGATCTAACCTCGCAAATTTAGTCGGTAATAAGTAATTTATATTGAATGAATTGATAGATCTTTTTTTATTTCTAGCTAACAACTTAATCTCAGTTCGTTTTTGTTCGACTGTAGCTACGTTTTAACGTTTAGGGTTTTAGATTTATCGATTTATCAGAGATGAGATAATTTCCGGCAATAAAAAGTATTCTATATGTCGACCCGGATAACCAGCTATCATCATACCAAATTTCATCAAAATCTGTCCAGTGGTTTTCTCGTGATTCGGTCACAGACAGACCTACGGACACTTTTTACTGCGGGAAAATGTTTCATCTCTGAGAAATCTGTGCTAAACGTTAAAACGTAACTAGAGATGAACCCGAGCGGAACGAGTGAGTCGCTAGTAAATATTATAAATGCAAACGTTTGCATCGATGTTTGTTACTTGTTTACGCCAGAACGGCTGAACGGATCTGGATGACATTTGGCACAGAAATAGATTATAGCATAAAGGTTACTTTGTATCCCGGAAAAATGTACGGTGCCCGTGGGACAGATTTGTTTTTGTTTATCACTAGAGACGAACCCGAGCCAAGCGAGGGTGTTTCAGTAGTAATAAATAAAAAATAAATCGACATATCAATGGATATTCTTGCTCGCACGACCAAATCAAGTACACATCCTGCAGGTAAATGTCAAATAGCCAGATCGTAGGATTATAAAGGATTTAAAAAAGTTAAGAATAATAATTATTATTTGATAAAATCTTTGATACTCACAATATATACATACATATTATAAGTAATTATTGAAGGTATTTAAAAGATTATAATATACTTAATATGTAGTTCACGTCCCAACAACAATGTAGTTATAATAAAATTGTAATTGCTAATTTCATGGGAACTGAAAGAATGACGCGATTCTTTAACTGAACACAAAAACAATATTTTTGCAATTAGTTTCACATTTGAATAATAATAATAATTTACCTATACGTTATAACATAAATAGTACAATATCAAACTAGCACACCTAATTTTTTTAATAATCTGGAGTTGGTCTTAAGGTTACTTTGATGTTACTTTGAACACATAAATATATTTACTTACTAGCGACTTACCCTCGTTTCGTTTCGGGCTCGTCACTAAACAAAAAAAAAATCTATCCCACGGGAACCGTACATTTCCCCGGGATAAAAAGCTTCTGGTGTGATTGAGTAACAAACATTCAAACATCTAAACTTTCGCATTTATAATGTTAGTAGAATTAGTATTAGTTTGGATTTAAATTAAGACTAGTATCTGCGCAAATATTATAGTGCACAAATGTGTTTGACTTTGCTTTTGACCTTAGATGTAAGTGCATTTAAAATTCAATTGGATGATCAACATCCCAATTCCGGGCTGTTAACAAAAATATCTTGACAGACAAACTCAAAAACAAAACTTGACCCGACCCGAGACTCGAACCCGGGACCTCCGAATCTGCAGACGTACACGCTAGCCATTGCACCACTGAGGCAGTGTAGTGTGCTAAATGAGTCTAAACTAACATTTTTTTTCTATTCCAGTGGTATTCCCCCAAGATTTACTCATAAATGGATTCAACGCAAACAACTTCGCCATGCTTGGTCTCGGAGACATAGTTGTTCCTGGTATCTTCATTGCATTACTCCTGCGTTTCGACAAGAGCCTGAAGCGTGGTTCGGAGTTCTACTTCAGGGCCACCTTCTCAGCGTACATCCTGGGTCTCCTGGCAACGATCCTGGTGATGCACGTGTTCAAACATGCCCAGCCTGCGCTCTTGTACTTGGTGCCGGCATGTTTGGGGACTCCCCTCACGCTCGCCTTACTGAGAGGCGATATCAATGCTTTGTTTAAGTGAGTACGGCATTTTTTTGTTTGAGATTTTGATTTGTACAAAATATCTATATGAAATATTGAAAATAAGACATAGAATATTTATTATATACTAGCAGAGCCCGCGGCTTAGCTCGTGCTAAAACTACAAAAAAAAAACACTAAAAATATAGGTTTCATACAAACTTTCATTCCCTATTTTACCCTCTTATGGGATAAATTTCAAAAAATGCTAAAACACGTATTTATTTAATTGTCTTGAAGAGCATTAATACCAAGTTTTAAGTCATTTTCATAAATATTTTTTTAGGTTGTATTATCAATCTCCCGCGGTAAAAAGTAGCGCATGTCACTCCTCAGCCTTCCAACTATCTCCACACATAAAACCGCGCCAATCTGTCACTCTGTTTTGACGTAAAAGAAGGACAAACAAACACACTTTCACATTTATAATATTAAGTATGAATAATATTTTCACAAAGAAAAAATGAAATCGCATTTTATTTGAAATGGTAAAATATCTTAGAAAAACTAACACACTACTCAAACATTCTTATCCATTTTTACATTAACAATATTAGTAAAGTTAAATTTATATGTTTATTATTAAAAAATATTTTTCTGAAATTACATATTGCGAGTACTATATGAAGTTAAAAAAGCTATTTGAACTATTGATCTATACCTTAATTTTGTTTGTTTGTAAACTCCGATATGGTTTAACCGCTTCAAGTGAAACTTGAATCTTTTGGTGGTGGATTGTATAATTGGATATGAAAATTGTATAAGATGGCTATGTTATGTAACTTTTATAATTGGATCCAAAAATAAGCGTTTTATTCCTCCCGTACAACATACGTTAATATTACCATGCCTCAGTCAAATGTCTAATCTATAGTGTAATATGTCCGGTGTTTTCCCACAGCTATGAGGACCAGCCCGCTATAGTGGAGGCTGCGGACAGTAAAGCGAAGAAATCAGAATAGATCATACTAATAACAAAAGCTAAGCACAAACCCGCGACGCATCACTCACTGGGACTCGAACCTGGGACCACCCCGAGACACCCGGTTGTGAACATAGAATTAGTGAAAAATATTGAATTATATGCATTATAAAATGGCTAAAACGTATAATGCTATAAGAAATCATATATGGGAAAGTTTTTTTTGTTTGTTATAGATCTAGAAAAATACATGTTAATGTCACAAAATATGCCAAATTGCGTTGACAGCTTGAGCCAAAACATACAAACAGCCATTTTTGTTAAATACAATATTAATATTTCATATTAATTGGTTGTAATGTTATTTTATGTTATAAAGCATCAATACTCACATTATAATTTCAAGAATAGACATAACAATATGACATGCACTTGAGAGTGTAACAAAGGCAGTCTTTATAAATATTAAGTGAAATAAGAATATAAAATATATAAAAAACTATAAAAATATTTATATTTTTGTTGAAAACTAAAATATCTTGCCATATTAAAAACAATTGGTTATTTTCTTCAAGTCTTTTATATGCATGTAATTCAATAAACAAAAACTACTTCCATCTAACTTCCATTATTTATTTGGACTCATATACTATATGAAAGGCTAAAATTTGTGCATAATTCCAATGTGTGTTTAAAAAGAAATGTTTACTCAAATATATGGCAACATTTGAATAATATTCAGTGTCAGTGTTGCTATAATGTTTTTTTTTTTATAATCAATATGTTTTTATTTTCATTACAATGTTGTATTTGGTTTTAAATAAATCACTTTATATATATTATTTGACTGAATGCGATAGATTAAGTTTATTTTTGTTAGAAAAAAATCTTTTTTTTTTTAAATATTTTTGTATAATACGTTGTGAAAATAAATTGTTCAATTTATCTCTTTATATTTTATTTTGTAACGTTTGAGTGTTTTTCTTACTCAAGTTACTATATATGAATACTACGCCATCACTTTATGCAGGTTTTTAGTTTTACATTATTATAATAATATTTATTACAAAATTGAATTTTCAGTAAACAGCACTTAATAAAATAAATTTATTGTCTCAACATGAATAACTATTGATTTAATAGTAATAATAATAATAATTTTAAAATTAATAATAAGATTTTTGCAATTTCAAAAAAACTCAATAAAAATATAACAGATAAAATATGACATTAACTCATAGTACAATAATGGTGTGTTTGTGTATTGAAGTTAATATATAACATAGTGAAGGATAAGGAGTAGAGTGCATTATAATTTACTGAGTTGTTTAAATTATAATTGAAAATTGGAATTTATTATTTATATTAAAATATCTATGAATATAAACATTCCGGGTCTAAGGTTACATGTAACCTTTCGATGTTATAAAGGATTCGTTTACTTTGTAAACTGTCTTGTCCATTTTTGTGCTTTGCATTTCTTTGGAAATGATTACTCTATTGTATTTTATACTTTCAAGTCTTCGGTTGTTGTAAAATTTAATGTATGAATGTAAAAGAAATGTGTACCGAATTAATAAAAACATAGAATATGAATTATGAAGCCAATAATTGGGGATAATTTGAATAAAAATGTCGGATGTAAATATATATTGTTTTATTTTTATTACCACTCGAATAATAAATATTCTAAAGTATATTATATAATAATAAAATTTAATATTTTTAAGGTCTTTGGTTTAAATTATGTAATACACATTAGCATAGCATAAAAAATATATAATTGCGATAACGAAATAAAAGTGATAAAGACGGATCGATTATTTGCCTTTTATTAGTTTTTATAACTGTTAGAGCAAACTCGCACTTTTTCGATGTTTTAAATTTATCAGCATAGAAAATTTGCGTGGCCCCGTTTTATAAAACGCGATGTAAATTGACCTTAAGGACAGGGCTGCCAGATCGTATAATTGGATACAAAAATTTGTGAAATATGGTTATTTTATGTATATTTCATTTGAATTTGTTACGTATTTTTATTGAACTTTTTTATTCGTCACAGACTATTTCTCAACAGTTTTGTTAATTTGTATAATAAAATTGGATTTGGTATAATTTGAGTGAGCCAGCGGTATTAATAAATAAGTTGGCTCTACCGGCAGCCCTGCTTAGGGTACGTATCCATACTACGTGACCCATTTTTTACCTCCCTCTCCTCGGTGACCACACGTAGTATATGCCAAGACCTAATATTTCCTTAAAGAATTTTGACTACGTGACAAAAACCTAATAGGTCTTCACGAGTCCCAATCATTTTAATTCATCAAAAGCGTGTTTTTAGTTTTTTTTAAATTATTAGTAACTTTCTTCTAGATTTTCAATTGTATAGTTCTATTAAGAGCAATGATTTCGATCGATGATGATGATATGTTTGCTTTTATATGATTTTAGAGAGTAACGCATTTGTTTAATTAGTTGAATGTATTTTACTGTAACCAAATTTAATAAATTAGGTACCTAAAAATAACATTATTTATTTCTTTTGACATTCGATATAATATTCCACTATACTAATATTATATAGCAACAGAGTTTTTATGAACGCGTTTATCTCAGTAACTACTAATCCTATTTGAAAAAATCTTTTTGCCTTAGATAGTCCGTTTATTGAGGTAAGGTTATAATATCATCATGCTACTACCCAAGGAACAGAGCAGTAATCATAAATGTCAACAAATCGGGCAGACTTTCCATACATTATTGTAAAACTGATATTTATATCGGAAGTTTGAACAAGAGCGAAGCTCCGGGTACTACTAGTCTTTATATATAAAATCCCGGTATGTATGTTTTCTTCATTTTCTCTTAAAGTCGGTTGGGACCGATAGGTGGCGCTGTTTTCAAGATTTAGATTTTTTTACGACTGTACCTTACCTTTATGGAATTGTTTTCCAATAAAGATTCACACTGATGTAGTTGATTAATGTTATAAAATAAAAGGAAGATAATAATAAATAATCGATTTATTAAATCTTATAATTTATAAACAAACATACACCGTCGTAACTATCAATATCATTGATTAGGTATTCATTAAATTAACAATACATTTTTAAACATGTCAAATAGTCTTTATTTTATCGCCTCAGTGCTTATTTGTTTAAAAATACCAATACTTGTTGTACTTTACAGTAGAGTTTTTGTTCTCCATTTTAAAAACAATGCTTTATTAGATAAAATGCATCTTTACGGCTTTTTAAAGTAAAATGTGTATTTTATATCAATAGAATTGACATTTAAAGTTAATTATTCTATATTGACAACTATTTCGGTAAATTGGTCGGTGGACAAATAAGCACTTGGACAACGATTTGTCTGTATATCTAGTAATATTTAAACAACCTTTATTTATAGATTCATAATAAATATACTAATGTTAAATGCAGTCACAACACCACAGTGTACTAATCCATACAGTCGATCAATTGACGCCGATCGCCTTGGCGAGAGGCGGCGAGACACTCCCGACTGTCATACGGACTTTACATACTATATACTATACTATATATGTATATAATACGATATATATATATATATATATATATATATATATATATATATGTCTTTCTAATACGTTCTCTCAACAAGCAGGTTTCCTCGCGATGTTTTCCTTCACCGTAAGGCAAGTGGTAATCATGTTAGAAATTATTCGCACATGAAAATATCAGAGGTGCGAGACCTGAGATTTGAACCCGCTCCACTCGGGTTTCCCAAGCGAGCGCGTAACCACTGGGCTACAACTGCCTTACTATATATAGTATGTACTATATATGTATATAATACTATACGTCTGTCGGGAAACAGCTTTAGAGATGACAGGTATAACTGACTTGCCACAAGATGGCATTACAGTGATTGGTATTTTTTACAACCCTTGCCTTTAATGAGAGTCAAAATCAAAGAAGAGAGTTTAGATCAAAATGGATCACCTACTGTATGGATTTTTACACTGTAACAATATAATCTCAGAATATTCACACAATTATTTATTTATCACTTATATGCTTATTTACAAAGCCCAAGCCGCTGCATTCAATTAGGTTCTGATCCCCTTCGTGTCGAATGTTGAATTTCACCTAAAAAAAGGTTTAATGTTAACTACAAAAAAAAATCAATTTTTAATATATTAAATAGGTACGTCATAATCGCACTTATGTATAATTGTTAATCTGTGACGTCAATTGATGGCAAATTAAAGTTAAAAAGCAAAACCTTATCTGAATACAAAATTTTAACCAAATCGTTAGAGCCGTTTCCGAGATACACGAAATAAATTTATATACATATATACAAGAATTATATATTTAATACTATAAGATAAATTTCTATATAAATATGACTAGCGACTCATCCTCGTTTCGCTCGGGTTCGTCCTTAGATAGGATAGATAGGTTTAACGTTTAGTATAGATTTTTCAGAGATATTTTCTCGCTGTAAAAAGTATTCTATATTTTGACCCGGATAACCAGCTATCATCATGCCAAATTCCATCAAAATCTGTCCAGTGGTTTTCTCGTGATGCGTTCTCAGACAGACAAAACTGTATAAATTATACATTTGGCCTCTGTTTAGATAACAATGACTATTTCAATAAGATTTTCCAAACAATATTTAATGTAGAGATTCGACTCAGTTAGAATTTTAATATATGTATAGATATTTATTTATTTAATTTTATTATAAGTACCTTGGCAATAATTTCACTGATATAAATAGCGGTCCGAGTGTGCAAAGTGACGTCACCAGCGCGCACCGCGCTCTCGCCAGACGCTAGCGCCATGTAGATTATCACTTGGTCCTGTAAACATTAAAAATATATATTTAGTTTAAAAAAAAGGCTTTACCACAAATAAAATTGTTTTACTTTCTATCCTTGCCTCCCTTAACTTCTCGTCTTCTGTGATTGATTGGTTTAAATCATATCTTTATGATCGCCAGCAGAGAATCTACTGCGACGAGACCATCTCAGAGTGGTCCAATCTCTTCGCAGGCGTCCCCCAGGGTGGTGTGTTATCGCCATTGCTTTTTTCAATTTTCATTAACCAACTCTCACAGGTACTCTCTTCTAACTACCACCTATATGCGGATGATCTGCAACTTTATAGACATGCTTTGGTCGGGGACTTAGCGTCTGAAATAGACAGGATAAACCTTGATTTGGCAAGTATCAAAGATTGGGCAAAGTCTTTCGGACTCCTTGTCAATCCAATAAAGTCTCAGGCCATAATCATTGGTAGTAAGCAGTTGCGGAACAAAATCGACTTCAACAATCTGCCTGACATCATCTACGATAACACTTGCATTAATATCTCAGACACGTGTAAAAACTTAGGTTTAACAATCGACTGCAACCTGTCCTGGGCTGCGCATGTCAACGAGGTCAGTAAGCGCGTACATTATTCACTTCATTCCTTGAAACGTTTACAGAATTTTCTTCCATTTCATACTAAAATTACCCTAGCTCAATCACTGCTAATACCTCTACTCGAATATGCCGACGTCTGCTATCTTGATGCAACCGAGGAGCTACTCGACAAGCTAGATCGCCTTCAGAATTTGTGCATCCGTTTTATATATGGATTACACAAGTTTGATCATATAAGTATTTTCCGACGGCAACTGAAGTGGCTCCCTATTCGTTTTCGCCGAAACGTTCGTGTATTATGTGTGCTTTACAATATTTTGAAGACTTCTACACCTTCTTATTTAAGTGAACGCTTCACATTAGTGTCCCCTAGATGCAGACCAGTGCGTTCTTGTGTCAATTTGCCCAAATTAGTGGTTCCTCACTACAATACTACGTTCTATAAAAAATCTTTTTCTGTTACGGCAGCAAGTTTGTGAAATTCACTGCCTGATTATATTTTCAAAGATGATGCCTCATTCACTACATTTAAGTTTAGAATTAAACAGTAATATTTATATGTAAGTATATATGTTTGTATGTATGTATCTGTGTATATATATATGTATGTGTATATATATATATATATATATATATATATATATATATATATTTGTATAATCATAATATTTAGTTAATATATGTATTTTAATATTAAGACAATTCCATTCAATGCTGTACTGTACCTACACCGCACTATATAACTTATTTTCTCACTTCTGAAGGGTTTCTGGAAGAAATCTCTTAAAGAGATAAGTTATCCTTTGTCAACCTTTTTTTATTTTATTTTGTATAACGTATATTTTATGGTACATAAATAAATAAATAAAAATAAATAAAATTTGAAAAACCCAAACCAATAATACTTTCTGAGATTTACGCGAATATTTGACATTTTAAACGGTCTCTCCCTTGAACATGATTTAAACACATTTTATTTAATACCCAAGCCGAGCTCAATCTATTGGTCTCTTCAAAACAAATCATGTGAGCCCAAACTCGAAGGGTAGTTCAACCGTCCACCTACTGACTTCAAAATCCGAAAATGGCAGTCATCAGAACTACATGTATATACAAAGTTTCATTTCGATACGACCATATAACTAGGTTAAAATTGACTTCCATGATTTCATTTTGAATGAGTTGTTGATATGCGTGATTTTTTTTTAATTTTTTATACAATAGCTAACATCGTCATATAACTGTAAAAAAATATCCAGCTCCAAAAAACTAAAATTTTGAATAAAAAGAATTAAAAATAAACCGATACGATACTTCAAACGTCCGCTATTTCGTGCGCTTGTCGTGACGTCACAGTATCAGACAAAAAAATGACGACTTCCGTTTCTATCGACAAAATCGCTCATCGCTCTGTTATGATCATACTCTGACGTCATTCGACCTGACCAATGGCGTGCGTTTCAACTACTTTGGATTTCCCACCTATATTTACACTTTTTAATATTTTATATTTAAAAAAAATTCTTAATCAAAAAGAAATTATATTAAAAAATATAGGATTCATTCAAAAGCAATAAAGATTATAAAAAAATATATTTCACTTTTATTTAAATCACACGCATGGAATATGCGTGAATTGAAGATGTTACGAGAGTGTTAAAAATATTTATTTATACTTTCTGAGATTTACGCGAATATTCGACATTTTAAATAAAACTGTCTTTTCGGATTTTTTCACCGATTAATTTTGATTTTTTTTCGGGCTGTCTCTAAAAATCCTAAAATTTAGTTTTATTTAAAATGATATTTTTTTAATATACATATAAAATGCCTTTAAACACATTGTGAACATTTGAATAGAGTGGTAGATTCCTCACGGATTTACATACTGATATTTAATTTAAAAGTGTAAAATTGACGAAAAAAAAGTGCTCGTAAAAGTCTATTTCAATAAAGTACATTTAGATCATCAGAAGTATATATAGATAATAAAGTATATTGTCCATTAAGTGGGATGGACTATTTATTTTATTTATATTATTAAGGGCTTCTCCACTTCTAAACCTGAGCTTAGAGATATTTTAATTGCATCTTTAGTAAGGGATAATAGTGAAACCTGTAAATGTGGATCAACGCAGGCCCCGCTGTCTAGAATGTTCTTCAGCTCGCTGCTGACCTTCCTGGCCACCTCCCGCGCGCCGGCGCGGCGGCTGCCCAGCGCGTCGTTGCCCAACACGCACCCAGTCGTGGTATTGCAGGATAAACTGCAAATATACAATCGTCTTTGAAATATTTATTTTCCGCAGTTTATACTTTAGCAGTATCATCATAGTCTTTATTTTTTACTGTATACATATAAGAATTGTTACTAAATAAATTTCATTTCAATATACAGGTTGTCCCAGAAAGTACTGTCAAGCGGAAGTCCAGAAATAGAGCATCCCTTGGGGTACCCGAATAACCCCATATGTATGTTACGCGATTGTTCAGTTTTTGAGTTGAGTAGTAGTTAGCAGTTGAGTATGAGCATGTCTTTTGAGATTGGTAGATTCTTTTAGACATACAGGTTTTCTAATGATGTTTTCCTTCACCATAAGACAATCATATTGGAAATAATTGGCACATGTAAATAACAGAGGTGCAAGGATTACCCAGAAGAAGGTGCAGCCAGGATTTGAATCAGTTTCACTCGATCACCCAAGCGAGTGCTTTATCACTGGACTACTAATGCCTTCACTAGTACATTAATCTATTTCACCGATTAACTCAAACTCACACGATCCCACTACAGCTGTCTGGAGCAATGTTCTGATCCTCCTTATAACTGTGTATTTTCACTTTGTACTCGGCTAGTTCCTGTCGCACCCCCTCCGCTACGGTGTGTGCTAACTGAAAAGGATTGTATGACAATTTTAAATCTATGTTTGTTATATTATATTTAAAAAAATATACAAAATTAAATTATTATTATAGTGGTAGTTACGGCGGTATTATTAATTCAAATGTGATTCCTACCTATATTTTAGCACTAGCATCCCTAGTTACGTATTAACGTTTAGTAAAAAGTATCCTACTATATGTTGACTCGGGTAACCAGATATCATCATACCAAATTTCATCAAAACTGTCCAGTGCTTTTCTCTTAATGCGGTCACAGGCAGACAGACAAAAATTTGAAAAACTATAGAGTCGGCCCCTGTATTGATAATAATGACTATTTCAATAAGATTGTAAAAACAATATTTAATATACAATTTCGACTCAGTTGGAATTTTCAATTTTATTATATGTATAGATTTAGCTGTTACACAACATACCGAGAATATTAAAGATGTTATTACTTTACAGCATATTCTTTACCTTAACTGGCAGCACGCCAGATACAAAACTCATCCCAGTGATATCTTTCACTTGTCCTCTTTCTGTCAGTCTCACACTTTTTAATGAGTGTATTGGAGTTATTTCCACCCACACATGGCCGCCTCCTTTTGGATAGTATCTGGAATTTTGTTCAAGCATTTTTATATGTTATTAAAATATGATGGTAAATCTAAAATATTTACAGATTTATCGCTCTGTTCCCATTTTATGCAGCAACAATAGGCAGATATGAATGTAAAATAGATATATACTATGAGACAAAAAGTGAAATTAATATTTCCATCTAGAGTCTCATTTCTTTCTTGAGAAAAAATAACCAGTAAAAGCAAATGGAAAATACGTATTATTTAATATTATAAATTATAAATGTGAAAATTTGTGAGTATGTATGGATGTTTATTACTTTTTACGTCAGAACGGCTCAACAGATCTGGATGAAATTTGGCACAGATATTGATTATAGTCTGGAATAACACATAGGCTACTTTTTATCTCGGAAAAATGTACGCTTCCCGAGGGATAGGTTTGTTTTTGTTTTGCTAGAGGTGAATCCGAGCTAAGTGAGGGTGAGCCACTAGTATCACATTAATTTAATGGCAGCTTAACACAAACTATTTATAATTATCATAATAATATGGTTATATAAAAATATTATTAAATTTACCCTCTCCTCAAGATATTCATTCGAAAATCGGCACCAAATTCTCTAAGAACATTTTTGAATATTCTTTCCATGTAATCTATCTGAGGAGCCATGTCTGCATTAGTGCCTCCTTTGAGATCCAATATAACAGGTGAATCAGCAAACAGCGCGCAAGGTAATGCTACTTGAAGTAATAGACTTATTGATCTGAAATATAACATTTTTGATTTAAAATACTAACTTTTCCAAGCACCAAATGAATCTTACAGTCATTTCATTATACATCAGCAACTAAGAAAGATTATAATATAAACTATTAGTTTTATATGAACATAGCAAATAATTCATCAATACTAACCCAGCTGTTTTTGTATCAGCTACATAATGTCCTCCTTTAATTTCACCAGGTATGAATTCAATCTCTGTGGATCCTATGCTGGCTCCTTTAAATTGAGCTTGGCACATTTGTGCAAGTAATTGTATCCCTGAAAATTCATAAATGTAACAATTTAGCAAGTATATAATTAATAATCTATACGTATACTAAAATTCTGACATACATACATTAAATATATTTTTTTTTAATATTATTATTGAAATATTTGGTATGATGATGGCTGGTTATCCGTGTCAACATATATATTTACTGCGGGAAAATATCTCATCTCTGAGAAATCTATACTAAACGTTAAAACGTAAGTAGGAATGAACCCGAGCGGAGCGAGGCTGAGTCGCTAGTATATGTAATATGTTAGAATGTTTTAAGAATTGGATTTAAGTTTTAGGTAATATGTTTTTACAATTGAGATTGTATTATAATGTTTAAGAATTAGGATGAAATCGATTTATTTTTCTACATTTCATCTTAGGAATATACCTTTTAAATGCTGTGCGGCTAATCCTGGTTTACTCCGGCCGGCGCGAATATTTTGGACTCTGACGGGTATCCCTAGGATGGCACTCAGAGAAATAGACATACGGAGTATTTGTCCTCCCTAAAATATAAAAAAGGTTAATATATATTGCATAATTTTGGTATATTTCTGATACTATAACTTCATTGCTAAGAAAATAGTACCCCTTCTAGCACACTTCCATCTATTTGTAATACTTCAGCCATATTTATCGCTGATATAATACTAAAATTATTATCTTAATAATATTAATTATTCCTCGTAAAAAGTAACGGAGTTTAAAAAATCGCGATTAAGTTTATTACTGATTTTTTTTTCAGGATAGATGTTTCATGTTATGACTTTTTCGATTTGAAGTTTAGAGTTCTTTTTTCATTGACATTTGACATTTATTTACAATCACAGACTAAGAACAACAGTTACAGTATTATAAGTTCTATGAGGTACGTTCAAAAAATACTGAACTAATTGTATTAATAAATTATAGAACTTATTTTTAATTATTTCATTATATTTCTTGTTTGTATGGGTTATTTTATTGTTAAAATATATATTCACATTATAATAAATTACAAACTTCAAGGTGATAAATTCTGAACTTAAGCTATAAGTAGCAAAATTATAGCAATGTTATGTCAGTTAATGTTAAACCCGTGCAGTCTTGTTGTTCCTGGATCTGTGCCGTGCTGTTTGTAAAATGTCAATAATTGTTTTGTTGGGTATAATTTGCGGATTAGAGTTTTACACATAGTTAATTTGTGCTATTTCACTTATGCTCATTTTCTTTTTTAATAAAATCTACATATAACTTTTTGTCTTGGTGGAAGCTTTATTTCTATTAAATCTTAATTCGACCAGGATGCAGAGAAAGCCAGGCTTTCCCGTTGCAAATTGCAGCATAAAGCTGGTAAGAAGTTATATGTTATTAATGTAATATACGGTATATTATAAAGTAACTACGTCTTGTAAATATAATAAAAAAACAAAATATAAAAAAATAATAATACACTGTCATGTTATTAGCAACAATAATAATATATTGCTGTGGTGTTTTTAAAATGATTTTTTTGAATAGCACATAGCACTTCATTTTCTATATTCCTTAGCCTGACAGCATGCCTGTTGTTGAGGGGATGCTGGAAGAAGAAGAACCTATACAAAGGCGTCAACAACTTATTAACTTTGGCCATTCTGAATGGGGATTCAATAACTGGAGTTGGACTGTTACAAAACAGGAACTAGGTAATAAATTATTATTTTTCTTTCCATGTATTAACTAATTATCTTT
The DNA here is from genome assembly GCA_951806755.1 of Brenthis hecate. Classification (NCBI taxonomy): domain Eukaryota; kingdom Metazoa; phylum Arthropoda; class Insecta; order Lepidoptera; family Nymphalidae; genus Brenthis; species Brenthis hecate. Next base: position 5,307,731 of record OX638280.1, read on the forward strand.
TGTTGTCTTTTAATCAGTTTTAAATTAACTAACATTGGCTTAATAAATTGTACAGATTTTGTTGAACTTACAAATGGGAAATACACAGCAGGAGTGGCATCTTTTATTTCTGTAATAGTAAAAAGCTTGGATATACAAAGGGAAAATGTTGGCTATGCTACATCTATTGCTCCAAATAAGGGAGCTGCTATACATAGAGCAAGAAAGGTTGGTAAATACAAACAAATAGAAGTTATTATATTTTGTAAACAATGTCTTGCTTTAAAATTTTAAGCCTTTTGATTCTGAAACCCTAAGAGTTAATTTTATTCAATGTTTATAAAACAATAATTTTAAATTTCAGTGTGCTGTTACAAATGCACTTCGTGAAACATTACTCAGTTTTGGAGGCAGTGTAGCTACAAACCTAATGGAAGTATTAGAATCTCATAAATCAAATGATGTAGTAAATCCACCACCTCCTAGGGACCCAGAGCCACTCCAAGAGAACAACCAAAGCTTGAATAATAAGCTGTCAGAACCAAAAAATATAAAACAAAATATTAAAAAAGATATGAACGTCCAAGCTCCTGTGTCATCTGCAGTTCCAGTTCCAGTTCCAGTTCCGGTAGTTCCTGGGGTAAAAAATATTGTCAATCCGCCAGTGGCTAAGGCTCATCCAATGCCAGCAAACTTGCCCCCTGCTAACCGAGGCCCCCCGGCAAATGCGCCTCGACCCCCAGTACCTCCCCCAACCGTCAGACCAAACTCTAATGTAAGTTTTGTTCTTCAACCAGTGATGGGCGGCGTAGTCCCTCCCATGTATACGCCCCCTCGCCTTGCCCCACCACCACCGCCACACGTTTTCCAAAACTACTATGAATACCCCTGGCACTTTGCCTACGAGCCCTACGACCGTCATCATGGGAATGTAAATCTAAATTTCAACATTCCGCCAAAAAACTTGGTTGTGAATGGCCGTGCTGGGTCTGTGGAGTGTAAACGCGAGGAGCCCCATTTCCAAACACCTCAGGGTTGTTGGATAAAACCCACGATCTTCTATGATGGTTTTTGGACGGAGCAGAAGGTTAAGAAGTGGGTCGCAGAGCAAGTGGAAAAGCAGTTCCCTGATGAGGCCTCAAAAACGAACTCCCCCGGGAATCCACCCGACCCCTCTGTCCCTAAATCTTAGGTAGCTTTCACACGAGCGGCAAATTTGCAGTTGTTCAGACTTTTCTAAATTTTAAATGTTTGTTAGAATTTAAACTGTTATTATTGTACATTCATAATCATTACAGAAACTATTTGGGGCATTATTAAATAAAACTATCTTTTCGGATTATTTCGCGGATTTATTTTGATTTTTGGTTCCCGACGTTTCGAATGCTTTACAGCATCCATGGTCACGGGAAAGACTGATTATATTTAATAATGATTTTATTTAATAATGTCAAACATTCGCGTAAATCTAAGAAAATACTATTTGGGGCAGTTAGCGAAACTCTTGCGTTTATGTATTGAGTAATTCTACATGAAATACTTAGAACTTTCTGAAAAAAAAAAGTTATGGTGATGTTGTATTGCTTGTGAATGCTCAATTATAATAGTTGTAAACAATGTCAACTGCAAATTTGTCGTTCGTGTATTACTCGCCTATATCTAATGAGTTGTGTGTAGGACTTTGGATTGTCTAATGTTGTGTAGATGTCATGGTTTCATAGTACTAGAGTGCGGTAGACTCCAGACTTTGGGGATATTTTAAGCCTCAAAAGTGGTTCCCTATTTTTTATTGAATTTTTTAAAGTTACTAGTTTAGTGTTAAGTGTGTTTTATGAGGAGATTGTATTCTCGCTTGATGCTCAGTATTCTAGGGACTTTTTTATTGGAAGTTGTTGGTATAATTCTTATAAGTAGGTGTAGGCATTACATGAATTGGAAATTTTGACCGTCTAATAAAATGGGTGGTTACAAATGTTATTTTATTTGGTTTTGGATTAGTGAACTGTTTTTTTTATTGCTCCAATCAGTCAAGGCTAAGATCTTTAGTGCCATCAGTCCTATAAATATAATAAATAACTTTATAAAATACAGATTTTTATTGATAATTTTCAAGTTTAAAACATTTTAACACTCATACATACATAGTCTAAAAAAATTAAAATGAAGGAGATGCAATAAATCATATTTTAGAGATTCTTGGCATATTTTCTCTAATGAATACTTTGTAAGACACGATGGTTTCGATATTTCTATAGCACGTTGTTATGCAGTTTTTCTCTTGGATATACCAAATGGACGATGTAGTAGTGTATAGGTGTGCATTTTTACCGTCATTATTCTACGGTTTCATATCTCACTTGTATTTTTTTATATGATGATCTTTTATCACTATACATACATATAAAGGAATTGCGGATGTACAGTTATAGATTTAAAGTAAGACTAATTATGTGGTTTGTCCATGTTTTTATTATAATAAAATCGTTTGAAATTTATGAGATGTTTAATTATTGTTTCAGTTTTGCTGTCTTTTTGTTTTGCCTTTTAAACGATCCCGATTATTAATTATAGTAATAATGTTGTTTTTTTCTTCTCAATTTCAATCTCATTCTGTTTTATTTGATACATAGTATATTTATATTTGTGATTTTAAATAAGCATGTGAATAAGAATTAAGTCATAATTTAAAAGTAATAAATTTTAAATATTTGCATGATACGGTTGTTTTGTGCACTGAAAAGGCTTTCAATCTTAAATCGTAATTTTTAAACATATTGTTAAAGAATAAAATATTTTCAAATTTAATTTCTTTTAATCGTAAACTTTTATAATGTTTTATATGATAGTATTATGATATTGCTTATTAGTACGTACTTTTCTATTTTATTTTTCCTTTGTGTAGTATAAATTAGTGTTAAAATTAATAATTATGAACAGGAGGTGAAATTTGAAGACCTGAGTGAAGAAGCTCGCGCGGAACGCAAACGCCGTCAGAGACTCGCTCAAGAAGAATTTCGTTTGAAACATTTGCTGAAAAACAATAGCGAACGTGATCTCGGTTAGCGTTTACCCATTTTGATAAAACTTTTGCCATTGAATAGATACTTAGAATAAGATTATTGAGAGTATTACTAATTGTTAGTTTTATAGACTGTCAAATGAAGTAAGTATGGTATATTGGATGTTGTGTTACATAAAATAATTAAATTTACATATAGGTTTTGCTTCTTTTTTTACAATATTTGTTCTTTAATAATTACTTTTTACTTTCACTTTTCTTATTTAGTTTATTTTTTAATTCCTTTAATAAATATGTTATTGTAATATATTATTCTTAATTTATTTCCTTGGTCCTTTATAAATGCTTATTTAAAAATTAAAATATAAAATTGGTTTAGATGATTTAGTACATGTGCTTTTTTTCCGCTTTAAAATCTAAAATTGACAAAGCATAATGTAACAAAAATATTTTAATTCTTATAATATTCATAATAGTTTAAAAATTTTGGCTTCAGATAAAGAAAACGATAATAATAACAGTCTTGATGTTTTAATGTTGGCAATACCGACTCAAGACATTGAGATAGAAAGTACTGGTGACACTGGAGGGAAACGAAAATCCCCCGTACTGGATGGCAGCGCTAAAAGACGAAGCATTGTGAACAGATTGGACATTTACAAAGCTTGATTTAATTTTAACATTTATTATAAGAAATTTATTGAAACAGTATATTATATTTAGTATTTGATTTTAAATAAATATTTTTTTAAATTATTTGCGTCTTATTTTCAGTATACTGACAAACTATGACCTCTACACTACTGTTAGGCACCTTACAATAATTTAGGCTAAAAAAAGAAAAAAATAATTTTTCAAATCTGTTTGGTAGTACTAATTAATCATATTAAGTTTTATAATATTATATAGATACTAATTAGGATTACATAATATTTAAATTTATAAGGAAAATTAAAAATAAAACACCATTCTGAGAAATCATATTTATTCAAATCACTAACAATTTTACGAAGTTACATGTATGTATGTACAGCACTAAAATAAGCCTAACCTCAGGTTATTGTACTCAAGTTAAATCTAAAGAGTCGACTCAAAGAGAAAAAACTAAAAGACTTCTTAAAAATAACTTAAAAGCTATAAAATTAACGATTATCAAATACATACAAACCAGACCAAATTGAAATATAATTCGTCGTCTCTATGATAAAAAACTATAAATTGACTGTTAAAATAATAAAGGACTTATCGATTGTCGATAAAACTCGACATCAAAAATCGTTATTCGATACATTACAGTACAGCTTACAAAATGTATGAAAATTAAAGTAATATTTGTGTCTGTTTAATAAAAAGGAACCCTAATCATTAGTTAATTTTTTTTATATTTATTTTTAACGATTATCGATATCAAGTTAGTCGATTACAATCGGAAGCGATTCGGCTTCAGTAATACCTTTACCACAACGCACGAGCGTCATCAAACAATACGAAGGAACACAAAAAACAAAATCTTCTTTTAAATAAACCTTTTGCTGAAATTCTTATACATATTCACTATAACGATGTAAATGTAAAAATATCTTTAAATTACATACATGAAAAATTGCAGGACATTTTACTTTGACGGTTATTATGTTCAAACGAAATAACGTTTTTCGAGTTGATAATTAATATTACTTTATTATTGCGCACTTAAAGCTTTTGTTATATAGCATTATGGAGAGCCAAAAATTGTATCCTTACGTAGTTTATTACATATTGTGTAGATAAAAAAATATTTTATTTTACGTTAATACAAGACTGTGGACACGACGTATTCACATTCTACGAAATCTATCCAAGAGCTAGCTTTCACTGATTCAATTACCCAGTGTGCATTAGCTATGGTCGTTGAATGAACGGACTAGTTCAATCAACCGGTCGACGTTGCGTCGACGGTTCGACGGTTCACGTATTTCAAATGAACTAGTTCAATTCATAGACTCATACAGTTCGTCTCGCAACGTAAACTAGTAACTATAGACTGTCTAGCGTCTACAACTACATTGAAGCGTACGTGAACCACAGTCCACGATTTGAACTGGTCAATCGACTAGTCGACGAAAGAAAATGAACGGTCTAGTTTCGTTCACGCTAAATACGTCGACGACCCATCGCTACTGTGCATATAAAACTGCACCCTCTCGCCGCTCCCAATACCGCGTTAACAGTCCTTGGCTTACCATTTTTATTACTTATCTGTGGCAAAAATATTTTGTGAATTATCGTTCCCCTGTTCCTCATTTACTTCACTAATATGTCCATCTTGAACGTTATTTGTATTTCCATTAGTCCAAAAAAGTGAATTATCAATCTTCTGGCCATTAAAATTTGAAATTTGAATTATCAATTCTGTTCCCCTTGTTATTTAAAAAAAATACTTTATTACAAGACTGTGGACAAGACGTATTCACATTCTGCCAAAAATCAATGTATGTTTATGATAAAAACATAACTTTCTAATAGTATATTATGATATTTTTTATATACAATACAAAATAATAAATGAGTTTTGTTGTCGTTGAATAATTTCCCTTTCACTCCTAGTCTGTATCGTAAATTGATGACGTAAGGAAAACACTTGGCTCTCAGGTTATACTTAATTCAATACGTTCAGAGTTCAGACTCGTTAAACACATAAATCGAGCAATTAACATACCGTTATCATTTTTAGAGGTATCTTTAGAAGATTTCTTATTAAAAATTCTCTAGCATTAAACAAACAAAACGATCCAAGTAGGTATTATAAGAAAACATATTATGGCAAAAGAAATAAAAAAATATTACCCATATGTACAGAAAATATTTTATTTTTATCAATGATGTTTTTAATAACTGAATTTGAAATATGAAACCTTCTTACATTACCTATTAAATTATTAATTGTTTGACACAATCACGTTTGTCGTAAACGATAAAAAAGTAAATATAATATGTATTTAAAATATAATAATTTTACCGTTATTTTCATAGAAAAAAAATCAACGTACATTGAAATCAAACATTTTATACGTTCTATATTTAAAAAAAAAACGCTGTAGTCATTTTATCTCGTTATATTCAAACAGTACGACATGTATAGTATTGTATATACACCATTTTATAATAATAATATATTACAAGGACCGTTTATATATGCAGATAATATATTTCTTAATAATATTACATCGGATGATATGAACGGGCCTTAAAGTAAAGACGATAGATTACGAATGATGGCGATGAAAAATATTTAGTTACATAAATGTAAAAGATTACATGTATAATGTATACAACTGTCGATTATTCTCAGTTTGTTAAAATTAATCATAAATATTGAATACTTCACTTAATTCATGCCGGTATATACCATTCCGACCGATCATCCGGTCCGAAAAAAACTTCCTCATTTGTTGCGTTGTTTATCGACTTTATGATTAATATTATAAATATATTTAATAATATTTTTCCGTCCGCTGAACACAGTTGGCTCCAAATCAAAACCAGCCGTGTGGAAGTTTTTATAGATGTGTACATTTATTTAAAGTAGTATAGACTATAGATACTTTTTTTATACACCATTTAGTAGGTAATGGCAAAACTAAAGCAATATTTTTTTAAAAGCACGCTTTTCATTTAAATACTTGAAACAACGTATGAAAATTTACCTATATATATAAGTGTAGTTATGTACTTAATATATGTAATGTATATACATTACAAGCTATAGCTTTACCGTTACCCACCAAATGGAGTATAAATTGTAAAGATAATCTATACCCACTTTTAAATATTGTACCCTGTGGTATCAGATTCAGTTATGTGTGACCAACGATTATCACCTTTAAACCAAATCAGATCCATGGTCAGACCAAATCCGATCATGTGTAGCGACCTTAATCATTCGTAATATATCCACTTAGTTGTTATCAATATACATACACATATATACCCTCTACTTGTGTTGATAATATATAAGTTAATATAGACTGTCATTAAAAACTATATAATGCTTTTTGTCCATATTTTACTAGTTACTCGTAACCAGGGCTCGGAACCGGTTTAAAAAAACCGGTTTATTTCAGTAATTTAATGGTTAATTTATCGCTTTACCGGTTAATGAAAATAAACGGTTTCGTAAACCAAAATAATAATGGTTAACGGTTATTCTTAGAGAAACGTTCGTTTCGGTTTTGATACCAAAATAAACCGATTAAGTCATTCCTAAGTAAGAAACGTGCTACTACGCAATTCACCATTAACCAAGATTTGCCAAGTGTAAACGCACAAAATCTCATTTCAACCTGTTAATGTTATCATTATCATAACTTAAATTCGTTAAAACCCGTTCTCAGGGATTTCACCGGTTAAAACATAACCGAAAAGCTTTTTTTTTATGTGGGGTCAATGACCAAAACCGGTTTAAAATTGTACGGGTTTCCGAGCCTTGCTCGCAACAGTGAGTTTAATTTAAATGCTTCAATCATTGAAGAATAGACATTTTAAAAATTGTATCGAAATGACATATTAAATCTTTATCATTGCCATACATTTTTTACAATTTTTCTTCATTGATTCTATAATGACATCTTATCTAAACCCCAGTAAAGTAAGTTTATTAACATTTAAATATTATTATCAAATACAGTCTAAATAACGGTGAATTGTGTGTGTACGATATATGAATCTACTGATACACTACAAATCATACAGGGCAGTATTTATTACCGAACTATAATATAAAACAGAAAAACTAATATTACACACTTAAAAAAATACTTTGTGCATGTGCTTCTTTGTATTAAGCATTTTTAAATTCTATTAAATTATTTAATAATTATTTTATTAAATAATAAAAATGCTTAAAACAAACATTTAAAAAAATAATATAAACATTTTTAGGTTATCTCCAAGAAATATAGCAAATTCGTTACAAATGAATACAATTTATTCATTTAAAAAAATAATTATTGTATGGTGATTTTTTTCTGTTTTATTTTATAATTCTTATCGTTTATACCAAAAACTACTTGATATAATAGAATATATTCTCATATAAGTAGATACTACATGTGACGTCTATAAACTATGGATAGAAAATAAAAACATAAAACTTTTGTTAGAAATAATTTCAATAATACTTTATAGTATTATTATTGAAGAATATAAAACTTTATCCATAGTAAAAAAATACAGTATGACGGACCTACTCTAGTGGAAGTCGGTTAAATATGTCGTACCAATAAAATTTCCGAGATGAACGCGTCCGATCGCTTATGTAGCCTTATTACCTGAAAAATAAAAAAATAAAATTGAAATACATATAAATAAAATTGAAAACGATAAATTCATATTATTTATTATTAAAGAAGTAGACGCGGACGAGAGTCATGTCCGACTGTCATGCACACTTTTATATGACAGTTGGAAAAGGGGTTGTCTTTGACAGGTTAAACTGTAACTTGCCAGGAGATGACACTACAGTAAATAAATAAATATGTTGGTTAACACCCAGAACCATCTAGTTCCATGGTAAGTTACGAGGCTTGTTATTTATGGATACCAGATAGTTGATACACTACACATATATAACTTTAAATACATACATATTATGAATATAAACACCCATGACTGGAATACAAACATTACATAAATGAATCCAAATAAGTCCAACGGGACTCGAACCCGCGACCGCTGGCACAGCAAGTAGGGTCGTTGTACAAACTTTGAAACCTTTGCCCCGAAAATTGGTATTTTTTAAAAATCCTTGCATTTGACAGCATTTTCGTTAAAATCATTGGGCAATCTCTACTGTATGGATTTTTATAATGTGCTTTACCGTTTGTCGTCTACTCGAGCTATAGTCAGGCACAACTCGAGCTCTAAACAGGCATCTCATTCCGCTCCTTCTCATTACCAGACTCAGCAAATATATTAATATGAACATAAACTTACGGCTTGGCTCGAGTCAAGCTCTAGTGGGGCACGACTCGAGCACTAAACAGGCACCTCCTCCTGCTCCTGCTCGCGCTGGCGCACCGCCACCGCGGTCTCCACCAGCAGGTACAGGCACTTGAACTTGTCGCGCTCGCCCTCGCCTCCGCTCGTCGTCTGCGTACATACAGACAACCATACTAATATTATAAATGTGAAAGCGTGTTTGTTTCTTTGTCCTTCTTTCACGTACTTTTTACCGCGGGAGAATATCTAATTCCCACGGGAAAACACGTTATAATACAATAAAAAAAAACTTAGTTCTAATGGTCTTCAATAAAATTAAATAAATACGTGTTTTACCATTTTTCGAAATTCATCCTATAAGGGGATAAAATAAGAGAATGAAAGTTTGTATGAAACTACTTTTTTTATTTTGTAGTTTTAGCGCGAGCGAAGCCGCGGGTTCTGCTAGTATAAGCATAAATATGTTTGTACTTTAACACACAGCGCCATCTAGTTCCATTAAAAGCAACAAGGCTTGTGTTATGTATACCAGATAGTTGATACACTACATATATAACTTTAAATACATACATATAAAAAATATACAAAGTACATAATATAATGTATGGAATGTTTGTATTTATTCTAATAGTATAGTATTGACAATATGGTGGAGAATACAAAATTATTGAACATATAGAAAGAGCGTTTAGAACAATAAAATTATAGCAATCTCACTGTGTATTTTGTGCTTTTTGTAGTATTTTTAGCATATTATAATTATAATAACTTTAAAATAAATAATAGGAATTGTTTAAATCTTTTACTAAACTCTCTATTTAAAAAGAATTATATTAGAATTTCTACTTCAGCTCAAGTGATAAAAAATAACTTATAAAAATTCAACTTTATATCTAAATTAACATTCATAAACCGACCCGGGATTCAAACATAAGAATCTCACTCAGTTACCAACAGAGTGATACAATTAGGGAGTAAAAAACAAACTAAAAATGAAATTATTATGCATTGACCAGGGCTTCGAACCCAGTAAATTAGTCCAGATAGCAAGTAGTCAAATCAAATTATACTTTATTCAACTAGACATTAACAAGCACATTTGAATTGTAAATTTTAAATTAATACATTTAAAAATTTTAAATAAAATGTTAACATATAAATCTTAAGAAACTTATCACTGTGACCAGTAAGTAGTACAGTTATGGAGTACGAAAAAAAATATGGATGCGTATATCGCAATTGAATTAAAACAAATCAATAATTAAATAAGGCATATTAGACATATTACAATCATATATTTATAAAATATCATGTACAAAAAGTATATAATATTATATATTTATTAGACAATAACAACGGTTACCATGGCAACATGGGAATATATTCTATCTCATTCTCTCGCCGGCTTAATTTTATATATTTATGTGTTTGTTTCTTTTTAGGTGTCACATTTCCGTTACATCGAGTTTCAAATTACAACGATTCTAAAGAACCTTCTTCAAAAACATTTGAATGTCGAGGCAATCCAGCTCCTCAACAACACGGACATAGTGAGAAGGCATAAAAGAACTAAATCTTTTGAGTTTGTAGTGTTAAAATGAAGTAACCCTTTGTAGTGTTAAAACAATTAGTGTAATGTAGTGAAAGTAATAATATTATAATGCCACCAATATACTGTATTTACTCATATATATATATATATATATATATATATATATATAATATATATATATATATATATATATATATATATATATATATATATATATATATATATATATATATATATATTATATATAAAGTGTCTTTCCTTTAACTAAAGACTATAAAAAAAGCCATTTACACACATTCTTAGATATATTATTTTATAAAACTAAGTTAAATTACTTATTAGCCAAAAAATCGTAATAATATTAGGTTATAATACTTTAGTAATGTTAACTGAAAAAAAACCTTTAAAAGAAAAAAAAAACAACACAAGCCAGGATTCGAACCCGCAACTCACGTTACAATGTTTTAGTAGTGTTACCTAGAAAAAAAAGCAACACAAGGGTAGTACCTGGAGCTTCTTGCGCAGCGGGTGCGGCAGCTGCGGCAGGTGCGCCAGCTGCGGGTGCCAGCCGCCGCCCTCGCCCGCGCCCTCCTCGCCCTCCGCCGTGCGCACCGCCACCACCGCCGCCGAGCTGCTGGCGGCCCGAACGTTACCGTATTACTTCTCTACGATATCTTATAATAATACTTAAAATTTATATCTTTCCCGCCGATTTCAGGAAGACATTGCGTGCACTCTCATACTCCGGTGGGACGACGCGTGACACTCGCGGGGACAGTTAAGGCGCAGGGCCCACGCGACACGTGAGAGCCGAAGCACGGGGTGCAAGGCTGACAGATCGTATAATTGGATACGAAAATTGTAAAATATGGTTATTTTATGTATGTATATTTCATTTTAAGTTACATATTACGTATTTTTATTGAAATTTTTTTATTCATCACAGACTATTTCTCGAAAGTTTTGTTAATTTAAATAATCAAATTTGATTTGGTATAATTTCAAGTGACCCAGCGGTATAAAATAAGTTGGCACTACTGATAGAAGTTGTCTCTACTGGCAGCCCTGATGGGGTGACACACCGTTAATTTCCCAACTCTAGGCTGTTACTAAAAATTTCTTGACAAAAAAACTCAATAACTGAACTTGGCCCGACCTAGGATTCGAATCCCAGGACCCATACATAATATACATACTTCATCACTTTAGAAACAGTATAAAAATTCTTTAGACTTCTACCATCGGCTTACTTATAAAAATAAAAAAATAATAATACTCCTATATCATTTACTATTCACATAATATAATACATACATACATATGTAACAAATACCAAATGTCTCACCCTCTAGCAGCGGGATGCATCTCCCTCTCCGGACCATATCTTATAACAGACTGCCACACAGAGGGATCGTACTTTACTTCTTCCTCACTCACAGCTGAGGAGGAATAGCCCTCCTCTCCCTCTAACTCCCCATCACTACGATATACGAGCAACCCGTCGCCATAGTCATGGTCTTGACCTCCTTCGCCCTGTGGAAAAAAAAATTGTCTATACTATATAAAATGTAAAGGTGAGTTTATTTGTATGTACTACAACTTACAACGCAGGTAACTTTCACCGTCCCAAACTTGTTCAAATAAAAAAAAACAAGTGCGAGTCGGACTCGCACACGAAGGGTTTCGTACCATAATCGTTTTTCTTTTTTAATTTGCATAGCAGCCTTTTTGATATTCACCATCTTAGTTTTTTATCAATATATTGGGGTGTTTTAGTAAAATATACGTAATAATAAACATTATTACTAAATTTCATGTTAATAGGTCAATGGGAAGTTAAAAAATTCTATGGAAGAAAATTTGGAAAAAATAAACTGACTTTGGTGGCTTCTCATTCCTTTGTTTTTCAATATTTTTTTAAAACAAAACATACAGTATTTATCTACTCAACGAGCTTTAAAAAAGAATACCCCACTCGATGTGGTAGGTGAACCCTTTTTTTTCGCGCTCCCCTTTAGCTATATAGAGCCCCAAGGAGGGCTCTAAAACATTTAAAAATATTTGACAATTTGTATGGCTTTGGGTCAACAAGATGCTTGCTTATACTGTGAAAATTTGAAGACGACCTCCAACCGTTTGGCTGTAAAACCTGACAGACGACGGACAGACGGACACACTCGGGTACGGAACCCTAGAAACAAAAGCTAAGCAATACTCATGCTACTGAATTTCATCAGCCTTTGCCATCCTAGGCGTATTCAAATAAAAAAAAAAAACTTCCATGACGTGTACCTCTTGTTGAAATAAAAAAAAAACTAAAGCTAAACAATATTCACGCAACTGTACTTCATCCGCCTTCGTCATCCTAGGCGTATTCAAATAATAAAAAAAAACCGCCTACCTCCGGCTCTCCCTCGCCGTCCCAGGCGGTGACGACGACGCCGGCGCCGGAGCCGGACGCGCCGCCCAGCTGCTTGCGGCCGCGGCGCGAGATGGTGTAGTGCAGGGGGTCGTGGCCCTCGCGCCGGATCATCTCGGGGAGGATGCGGCGGCGAGCGTTGATGAACCAGTTGCATACCTGTTGGTTGTGAATGATAAAAAAATCTGTCAAGTGCGAGTTGGACTCGCAGACGTTCCGTACCGTTATAGTTTTATTTATTTGCACGGCATGCTTTTTGAAATTCGGCATCTTGGTTTTTTATTATTAGTTGTTATAGCGGAAATAGAAATACACACTATGTGAAAATTTCAACTCTTTACCTATTACGGTGCATGAGTACAACCCTATGACGGACAGACGAACGGACGGACGTCCGCTGCACGTCAGACACGACAGTTAGTTATCGGAACCCTACTGGGTTCTGTTAGTACCTTTCAGATACGGAAACTTAAAAAGATTATTTATACATTCGAATAGTTTTTTTGAACATTCCTATACTGTGCTAGTGACCATTAATTTCATACATCAAAAAATAATTGAGCAATTTTTAATAACTGGACGGATTTAAAAAAAAAAGATAGCATCGTAGTTTTTTTTTTAGTTTTTAGTCTCGCGTATCAGTTCGAATATGATTTTAATAAGCATGTAATATGTATGTTTATTTTTATCACACTCCGTAGCTTAGCTTGAAAACTTGATGGATTATAATTTATAATACATACATATTACGATATCATTAGATTCATCTTTACTTTTTAGGTAATATTTTTTACGTAGGTAATCATATTGTTTTTTCTTTATTAATTTTTCTATTCCACAATTCACTGTTTATATAACCTATAAGTTAACAATACACAAAATATGTTTAGTTCTTGCATTCTTGTATACTATATTAATAAATACCTATCGGGACAAATATTAAAAAGTAAAAATAGTGCCAAAAACACAACAAACACAATATATCACCTGCAATACTGTCAAGTTGGCCTCCTGACTGAGAGTAAGTTTTTCCGCGTCACTCGGGTACGCGTTGTATCGGTGCTCGTACAGCCATCGCTTCAGGATCTTCACTGAATGCTTTGGCAGGTTGCCGCGACGTTTGCGAACTATTATCCCGCCCTTTTGGAACAAAATGTTATATATATTTATAAAGTTCGTAGTACGTAATGTTGATTAGAATCTTGTTCATTTTCAAATTTAATCATATAAAAAAATTTGAGAAACAAAAAACAATTTGAAAAAAAAAAGTTATATAAATAAAAAAAAAAAAAAAATAGTTTTTATTGCTTAATCATTTATAACATTTTTTGTGTTCGAGTCTTCCCAGTAAGTAATCCGGAGGATACTTGTGTTGGGAATGGCCCGCTTCTTCCCATATGCATAATCTATGATTAAGTTAGGATTATTGCATGTACAGTTTTACTAATGTTAATTTATTATGTTTGGAAAATTACTATTTTAAAAAAAAAAAAGGTAAGTACATGTGAGTAGAACACCAAGATATAAACAAAGTCATTCGTATGCTAGTTTTCAACAACAGTTACAAGATGATCTAATCGATATTAATAATACAAATATATACATATTAGTTAAGAATACAAGTTATATGTAAGTTATAAATGAAATTAAGTAAGTACAGATTAAGTGTGTGTGTGTGTGTGTGTGTGTGTGTGTGTGTGTGTGTGTGTGTGTGTGTGTGTGTGTGTGTGTGTGTGTGTGTGTGTGTGTGTGTGTGTGTGTGTGTGTGTGTGTGTGTGTGTGTGTGTGTGTGTGTGTGTGTGTGTGTGGGTGTAAGCTTGAGTGAGTGTGTGTGAGAGTGAGTGTGAGTGTAGATATGCCTGTATGCCCTACGGAAGCATGAGCCCCTTGGGATCGGATCTACGAGTCCACATATAGGTATATCATTGGTGGTCCTCATGTTATTCTAGTTATGAGGTTCTCGACTATATCATCATCAATATCCATTTAACATGCTTTCGGCATCGATCAAAACAGTACCAGATACACAATTCCATGCAAAAGTTCTCTTAAAACTGTCACCAATTGTGTTTAGGTAATTATTCTAGTTGTAATAAATATACAACAATATAAATTGAACTTTAAATGCAATGCTTAAAGTTGTTTTCATAAAAAAAAAATTAAAAGCGCGCTCAAATGCTCAAATGAGCGCTCATTCGGTGAGGCCATTTTTTATCGCTGATTGTGTACCTTGCATTTACGTACGTGCAAGTGCACTTTTTTGATTAATGATTTTCGGTTCCTGCTGGATAAAAGCCTCTCCTATGAATATTTTTAAAAGGAAAGCTAGGAAAAAAAGAAAAAGATTCTAATATGCAAAGTTTTGCAACTCTCTGTAAAGGGTTTTGATAGAAATTTGGACCTCTGTGCAATTTCAATGCCTCTTTATTTGTAAGTTAGTTGCAACAATTTTTGTAGAAATACGAAACTTTGTTCCTTACCGGTGGCGGTCCAGAATGACCGGCGTGCGATATTGAACGTCGAGATCGGTCTGCTTCGCCATCGGTCCCCGATTCATTGTCGTCTGTCGACGATGTCGATGGGAATCTGTCACGAGCTAAAAAGATAACGTAATAAATTATCTATACATATAATAAAATTCTAACTGAGTCGAATCTGTACATTAAATATTTTTTGGAAAATCTTATTGAAATAGACATTTATTATCGATACAGAGGCCGAATCTATAGTTTTTAGAAGTTTTGTCTGTCTGTTACCGCATGACGGAAAAACCACTAGAGGGATTTTGATGAAATTTGGTATGGTGATAGCTGGTTACGTTTTGGCGTGAAAGAGTAACAAACATCCATCCATCTATCATCACAAACTTTAGTACCTATGGAAGTATGGATTTAGAATAAAAGTGATGACAGTAAAGATTTGCTTGATCGATTCACAAACTAATGCGTCAACAAAAGAGAGGTCGCGCGTATTTGCGTCAATGCATAAGAATCGTAACGCCATTTACATTTGCATTGAGCTTAGAATTTTATACTGTCTGTGATGTGTCGTACGTACCATTGGACATTATCAAGCTTTTTTATCATATTAATATTATAACAATATAACTATATGAATTTGATGTTTATTTAGTTTATTCAAAAATACATAGTTGTAATCAGATATTAATTAAAAAAATAAAATTATTATTATATCTGTTTGTTATGTCAAAATAAGTTTTTTTTAATAAATACATATGAAAGTAGGTATATACGGTACTTATAATTTAAAAAAAAAAAAACAATTATATTTTTTTTTGTGTCTGTTCCAGCTAAACTCCAAAACGACTGGACCTATTTTGACGAGATTTTGACTGGCAAATAGCTGATGTTATAGGGAGTAACTAAGGCTAAATTTACTTAAGAAAAAGGATTAGAGTTCCGCACAAAAAAATAAGACTCATGAACTGACATATAGTAAGTTTTTTTAACTATATATATGTAGTATAAAACAAAGTCGGGTTTGCCACAACACTTATAACTCAAGAATTACTGGACCGATTTATATGATCTTTATTTTATTAGATTAGTCTTCACCCAGGATAGCAGAATAACTATTAAAACATCGGAAAAAATCACGAAAAAAAATGAAAATAAATCTATTCCATACTAAGCGTCAAAACGTACCTAAGGACGAACCTGAGCGAAGCGAGGGTGAGTCACTAGTATAAGATAAAATGAAATATAAGAATATGTAGTCTATACATAAAATAAAATTGTAACTATGCCTAATCTGTACGTCACATATTTTTTGAAAAAATCTTATTGAAATACTTTATTAACCATACAGAGGCCGAATCTATAGTTTTTACAATTTTTGTCTGTCTGTTACTAGTTGTTAATAGTTGTAATTTTTTTTATGTGCAATAAAGAGTATATAAGAACTAGGTTTTTTTTTATAAAAACAGAATTACTATTGGACCTTAGTTTTTGTAAAGATTTTTCATAGAACATTCTCGAAATGAGTATAACGTAAATAACATGGTTCTAGAAAATCAATTTACACTAAAATTATTATGAGATAAAGCTTGCAAATTATGGCGCTTTTGAATCTAAAAAAAGTTGGTTAATATTTATTGCTTGCGTGTTATTGTGATAAAGAAGACTTTTCAGTAAGAAACCACTCAAGTCAATTCTTTAGGGCGTTCTGTACATAAGCTAGCTGTTCTTCTGTACATATAATAAAATTGTAAACATGTCGAATCTGTACATTAAATATTTTTTGGAAAATCTTATTGAAATAAACATTATTATCGATACAGAGGCCGAATCTATAGTTTTTAGAATTTTTGTCTGTCTGTCTGTGTGTTATCGCATCACAGAAAAACCACTGGAGGGTTTTGATGAAATTTGGTATGGTGATAGCTGGTTATCCGGGTCAATATATAGGATACTCTTTACCGCGGGAAAATGTCTCATTTCTGAGAAAAATACAAAAACTGCAATATAAGAGTACTAATATGTAAAACCTAAGAATTCGGTTTTTGGTCATGTGAACGCGGGCGGAGCCGCGGGCAATGCTAGTCGATAATAAATAAACAAAGGGAACAAAAACTCAACAGAAAAACATCCGGAAAAAACAGTTACATTTAAAATGTCAAATATTAGCGTAAATCTAAGAAAGTATTATGAGATGAGATGGTCGTCACAACAGAGGGTAGGGGTGCGGGATGCAATCGATCGGGTTCAACGGCCGAATGACGCAACTCCAGTCTCCAAGGACATTTCCGCGGAAGCTTGCGTGACCTTATTCTGTCACACTTGACATGTTTTTTTTTTTCTAAGAATCTTGTTTATTTATTATTATATTTTTTAATATTTGTTTCATTCATGTATTTTTATTTTTTGTTAAATATATTTAAAAAAATGTGTTTTTTATTTTTCTATAAGCCATCCAAATAATTATATCATTCGAGTTGGCGAATAAAAATATCTGTTATTATACCATAATCGATTTAAATATATATATATATATATATATATATATATATATATATATATATATATATATATATATATATATATATAATAATAACGTATTCTATCCTATAAATAAAACGTTCGAAACGGCTGCACCGATTTTGACAGGACTGTCACAAGCAGATAGCTGATATTATAAGGAGTAACTTGGGCTACTTTTATTTAGAAAACGCATTAGGATTCCGCTCAAAAAAATAAAACGCACCAAACCTAAAACCTCGATCCTAAATATAAAGTACCTATTCGATGTTTTGTATGTAATTTTTCCACGGTCAAAGACTGTTGCTCGAATACTTGACACACAAATGAACAAGGTTACTTTTGACACCGGAAAGGATATGATTACCAGCGGGTACATGATAGAAGTTTTGCTTACGAAACATTTTTTAAAATAAAAGGTTTTTAATGAATTTTAATGTAAATAGATATAAGTATTTATTATTTACTAGTTACAAACCTAGCAACTTTTTTCAACGTTGGGAAATGCATTTATGCATACCACCTTCATGCATACAGGTGTTTATGTGGGGACACACCGGCAAAGCTAGTGCTACCCACTAAAACCCAAACGAATCTCCTCCGCCCTCGTCTTAAGGAGGAACCGAGCTTTTTATTTCAGTAGAACGACAACAGGCGGGGATAGGGGATTAAAAAATTGATGAACTTCCTTGAAGTATTTACGCCGCACTAAGGATTTATTTCGTTTTTTAGATTTTTTACTATCGAGGAAACTACAAGTAATCGTGTTTATAAAATTTACGATTTATAGAATAAATCCTTAAATATCATACATATTAATTGCATAATTAAAGTTTTAGTAATAACAATACAGCAAGTTATCAAACGAACGCAATTATTTCGTAATTGCCTGCGGCGTAGCAGTATCACTTACGCACTCAACCACGACGCTCCGACAGCAGGTCTGCCGAAGCAAACCACGACAACCATGGGGTTGCTCCAACGGTCCACTCTGCAATGTATCAGGGAAGTACCAGGAGCAACCTGCATGACACACCACCCACCGACGTGGACCGCCATTGTTAATATCCCATTAGAATTATTCCATATAGCGCTATAATAAGTAACCTGTGTCACTTGTCTGGCCCATAAACTAAATCTGTGCAAAGATAAGTAACAATTAAAATAGATGTTGTAGGTGCGTAAAAGAAGCCTCCCTATTTAAAAACTCCATAGGATCCCATCAAAAGCGACAAAAGCCACATAGAAACCAATAAATGTTTATTGGTTGTTTAGTTATTAAGAAAAAAAATTAGTTTTTATTATGCAAATCCCTGACTCTTTTTCTAACATAAAAGTAGGCTAAGTTACTCCTTATAACATCAGCTATCTGCCAGTGAGTCCCGTCAAAATAGGTCAGTTTCGGAGATTAGCCGGAACAAAGGGGAAGACAGACAGACAAAAATAATAAAAAAAATCTTATTAGTATTTACTGTATATATTTTTATATGCGTTTAGTAAAAGGCTGTTATTTTGATATTACAAACAAACACTTCAATTATATTTATGCATATGTAAAGATCAGGGAGCCTACTATGAAGTATATACAGAAAGAAGTACATATATCAAAAGTAAAAAATGCATATCTGTAATGAATTTGAATAGTTAATTATACATTTAAATATAGTACATTGTTTTCAGAGACCTTTGACATGACTAGAATTAGAATAATTTACCTTTTCCAATGAAAAACCTATTTTTAGTTTACTCTCATTACATATATTATTCTATGTGCAATCCATACTATAAATGTGAAAGTGTGTTTGTTTGTTTATTTGTCCTTTTTTCATATCGAAACGGAGTGAAGGATTGGCGTGATTTTTTGTGTGGAGATAGTTACTTTTTACTGTTGGAGATTATCTCATTCCCACAGGAAAACACATTATAATACAACCCAAATAATATTTTTGATCAGAATTACGCGAAACTTGGTATTAATGCTCATCAATACAATTAAATAAATATAATTTTTTTAGAATTTTTTGTAGTTTTAGCATGAGTGAAGTCGTGGGTTCTGCTAGTTTATTATATTTGTTTGCATAGTTAACAATATATACAGGTTGCAAAAGTTATACTAATCTATGCTTCAAGTCTATATATAAAAAATACTCTATTATTATGCTTATATGGCTTAATACCTGGCACAGATATAAAGATAGCTCGATATAAAGATAGCTCGATAGATTATTCAATAAATGGTAATTACTATTGTATAAAATATGAAAGATGTATGAAAATTATTTTCTTAAGAATATATTTAATAAGCCTTATTGTATATAGTATTTCTTAACTGATTTATTATCTCCGATATAAACTGTTGGTACATCAATTTTTTTTTGTTTCATGGCTTCTAGGAGTTGGCATGTCTAATAGGGGATGAAATTTTGACAGTATATTTCTATGAGTCACAAATGACAAGTTTTTGGAAATGTAAACCAACATGCATGGCAAATGATATATTTTTAGGCAAATTTTCTTAAAATTCATGCTCTATTTAGTTACATTAATGAAATATGCTTAAGGTTTTTAGAAAAAATATAACCTTATAAAAAAGTAATGACTGAAGTCAAAGATTAGCTGCTAAGTAATATAAGTAGTATTTAAGTCATATTGAAATAGGAAAATTCACTAAGAATTTATTTTGCAATCCAGAAGCTCTTATCTATGACCCATTTGTTAGTGATAATGTTTTATCTCTATAGTTTCTTAATTTTGATTTGTTTCAAGTTGAAGATAGCAGATAATTTAAAGGCATTCAATTAATATATGGATTAATATAGAGATATGTGATACTATTTAGAAAAAAGGTATTAATGAGAAATCAAAAACAAACATTATAATGTTTAAGACATATTAATTGTATATGATTTTATTTCCGAACAAAAACAGGAAATAATAATAAAAGCAGATTGAAGGTGATTAATTGAGATTTGAGAGTTATGCGTTATTGGAATTGGCAAAATAAAAATTAACAATGTTTGTAATAGCTAATTTGAATAATTAGAATTAGAGTACATCGATCCATTCATCGATCGATCAATTAACATTTAAAGCTTATTTCTGTTGTATTTATATTACGATACGATACATAATATTATTAAAATCAATATCAAAATTAAAATATCAACAAAGCAACAGCAGCGCCGCCTAGTTTGCCGCGTGATTAAAATCAAGAACGTCCGCCATCTTGTCATCGTTGATCGCTGTCATTTTACTGTCAATACGACAAAGTCAAGTCTCAATAATAAAAATAAACACAACATTTTAATAATAATATATAAAACCTAAGGCTAGCGCAACTCTTGAGATGGTGGCATGCAGGTAATTATGGCCTTATGATTAAAACATTGGAACTATGCACACCTTTGGGCCAGCATCTAAAAATAACTCCAGCATGTGCCAAAGCTCAATCAGCAATCTTAATGAATATTCAAGATTTATACTTTTGAAAATTTAAACTAAAACGACTACGGTATGGGATTTCATTTTAGAATTACTGTTTAGATAATGATAAGCAAATGAGGCGCTCAATGTGGCGCATTGGCGCCATTTTACTTTCGCGCGATCGAGTTCCTAGGTGACGTAACAGACCTAGTTTCTATTCCAAATGAATCCTAGATGGTCTCAGACCATGATAACTAGGTTTTCCTAAATTATTAACGAGAAAAATAGTTGTTTTTATATAAATGTCACCTTGACGTATGTCAATATGACAAGCATGGCGGAAACGTGGCGTCGTTTTGGACCGGCTTGCTTACCTCCAGGCGACATTGATTGTCTGTTTGAAACGCGGGCTTCTCTGATAATGTCTCGGGTTATTTCTCTCACGTCACGTCTTTGTTGGTATGCCATTTCGGGCCGGTCACGTTGTTCCTGCGCTATACCGGCCGTAGGAGGTAACATCGTCACTCAATCCATCCGAAAAGTGTAATTTCACCGAGTCACAAACAGTATATGATTAACCACACAGTTTTTGGCCCCACTGTCAATATTGTAAACAACACTTTAAATTAAAAATAAAATAATACAAGCGCAACTACGCACAGCAAACGAACTAAAACGCGACTGTGTCGACCGACGGTCGTTTGGGGGGACGGCGGGAAGATACGCTAGAGCGCCGTCGCGCAGCTATTCTTGTCTCACTTTACCGATTTATATATTGGTTTCTCTTTCTAGCACACAACGCTTCGATGTCAGAATGAGACTACTGTCAAAACAAAGCGTGGGTTTGGCAAGACATATTATTCAAATGTCAAACAATCAACGTTTACAAATATAGAAGTGCCATCTAGTTTATTTTAATGTAATTACACTGAAATTAGGACAAGATACTATTTTAAACTTGTTATGTCAGATTATTAAGGCATTGAATATAAAAATTATTGAGGTTTTTACCCATGTGAACATAAATTGTCCTTCTCTTAGCTGTTAATAGATGGCTTGGTATTTTATTTTAAACTAGCATTGCCAGCGGCTCCGCCCGCATTTAGATGACCAAAAACCAAATTCTTAGGTTTTACATATTAGTATACTTTTACTATGCAGTTTCTGTATTTTTTCTCAGAAATGAGATATTTTCCCGCGGTAAAAAGTATCCTATATGTTGACCCGGACAACCAGCTATCATCATACCAAATTTCATCAAAATCTGTCCTGTGGTTATCTCGTGATGCGGTAACAAACAGACAGACAAAAATTCTAAAAACTATAGATTCGGACTCTATATCGATAATAATGTCTATTTCAATTAGATTTTCTAAAAAATATTTAATGTACGATTCGACTTAGTTATAATTTTATTATATGTATAGATATTCCGAAGAATGAATATTTAATTGGTACATGTCAGAGATGTAAACCGTAGAAATTTCAACCGGTCCTTTAAGGTTTTAAGAATTGAAACTATTTAAAGTATAAGGATTTAAATCTTTGGTAAAAAATATTAAGTCAGTTAATAAAACTAGCGGCTCGCTCTCGCTTCGCTCTGGTTCGCCTCTAGAAAAACAAATCGATCCCACGGCAACTAGGATAATAAGTAGTCTATACCGAACTGGTAGTAGACTCATGACGTTCAGTAAAAATTGTAATAATTTATTACTGAATAAAATATTTTGATTTGATCATGTGTCAGACTATAATCTATCTCTGTGCCGAATTTCATCCAGATCCGTTCAGCCGTTCTGGCGTGATTGAGTAACAAACATCCATACATCTAAACTTTCACATTTATAAAATTAGTAAGATAGTAATTTATAACAAAGCGAAATATGTTCATGAGATATTTTTTTAAAACAATTACGTAGTGTGTACAGAATATAGACCAAAACAATCGTTTTGAAATTTTTGTCTATTTGCCTGTATATATATCTGTGTGTATTTAACAAAAAGTACTGAATGGATTTTAACTAAATTTTGTGTACATATAATTTATTACTCGAGTTCAACTTATTAATACAATAACAACATATCTTTTACTAGGTACCTATATATAAGAAAATCTCTCAATGTGGGAGTGTAAGGAAAGTACAATGAGAGTTTTACTGGGATATTTAAATGAAAAATAAAATAAACTTTAGTGTGCGAATAGTGCGTAGTAGTAAGATTTATTATTAAAATTAAAACCATCGTAACTACTACACATGACAACATATGAAAAAGCGTCTGACAAAAAATAAAAGCAATACGTTGGTCTATGTTACGTTGCGTAAAAATAACTTAACGAAATGGTGCTTCAACAGGCCGACCTTCCTTCATACAAAAATTTAAATGATTTATTACATTAAAACCTTTCAAAGGCAGGGTTATAATTATTAATATATGTATTTAACGTTTAATTTTTTTTTGAAATGAATTGAAACCTAGGTCGCTATCTACCTGTCCGTTTCTTCACTTGCTGTTTCTCTTATATGGCGATTAACGAGAAAGGTTTGTATATGTCGCAGGTAGATTGAAAAAACCGTGAAATTATAATTTTACTAGTGAAATTATTACCCGGAGTTTTCTCCGTCTCCTCATCTTACAATATCACGGGAAAATGTTAGGTATATTATAATTTCACTAAGCACATTCAGTGATAATGTAATTACCTTAGTTAAATTGTCAATAGTAGCTATACTATGATGTGTTGGGAAGCCTCGGTCCGTTTTGATTGGTCGATTCACTGATCGGACATTTTTAATATCAAAAACATAAACATTGAAACATGCTCGTGAATACATTTATTTATTTCATTTCATTGTAAATATATTGTAAAGTGTCAAGGCATTAATTACTTTATAGGCTGTACCTAGGTACAAGTTAATAGGGTAGAATCAAATATTCTACAAGAGCCGGAAACAACGGAACAACGGAACAAGAAAACAGTTTAAAATTTAGGCACTTGAAAATTTCGACAGAGAGCTAAAAAAGCACAACCTGTAAGTAAAACCCGTGTTAAGTTTTGCATATGCATAAAATCTAAGTACCTAGACTATTTTTTAAATTTGAGATTATTTATTAGTAATTTTTAATTTTCTATTAAGTCTGTCTTTCTTTGAAAAATTTTAATATTGATGCAACAAACTGCGTCAATTATAAGAAAAGAAGACGATTGCAAAACTCCGGGTAGGTAATTATAATTTCACTAGTGAAATTTTAATTCGACGGATTTTACAATTTCCCTGTGACATATATAATTTGAAAATATTCTGAACAAAATAGCTGAACTGAAACTGAACTGAACTGAACTGAAAATAACGGTGTTTTGTCAAAAAATCGTTTTCGTACGCTTATATGGCTAACGATCAAGATAATGTGCTAGAAAATTGTACATATCAAAAAGGCCGATAGTTTAGTCCTTATTAGCTTATACCTATGTGTGAGATACACAGTAAGGTACACACACAATAACTATTTTTATCTATTCAAAACGTACCTACTACCTAGGGAAGTACCCGAGCGAAGAGAGGGTCTCTAGTTTTAAATACAAAAAAATTACATTAAATTTATTTCACTTAACTAGCGACTCACCCTCGCTTCGCTCGGGTTCGTCTCTAGCTTGTTTCCCCATACAAACTTTAATCCCCATTGTCACCCCCTTAAGGGATGATTTTCGGGATAAAAATCCCGTATTCGGGATAAATATCCTATGTGGTTCCCAGGGTCTCAAAATATCTTCTTACCAATTTCATCTAAATCGGTTCAGTAGATCCAGAGATTACCACCTACAACGTCACAAACTCACAATCTTACAAACTCACAACCTCTTTATAATATTAGTATAGATTATAATATTAGTATAGATTAACTGCCTGTTTTTATTACATTTAATTTATGACGTTAATACATTAATTAATGACGTACTAACGGCTCACCCTCGCTTCGCCCGGGTTCACCTCTAGGAAAAAACAAACCTATCCCACGGGAACCGTACATTTTTCCGAGATAAAAAGCCTATGTGTTATTCCAGACTATAATCTATCTCTGTGCCTAATTTCATCCAGATTCGTTCAGCCGTTCTGGCGTGAAAGAGTAACAAACATCTGAATACATACTCACGAACTTTCATATTAATTTACATATGTATTAGTACTCAATTTTCGATATACTTGAGTCTGTTTTATTTAACAATTTTCAATTATCGATCAAACTTTTTTGATTTATGTTTTCACTAATATTCAAATATTACCACGCGATTTTTTTAGATCCGCGTAGATATACATATACTCGTATGGTCTTACATTAATAATTTATAATTCTATTTAAAGAAAATTTGCTCAATAATAAATTAATAATAAATAATTATTATTATCATAATATATTTTAAAATAGCATAAAATATGTAATATTTTTTTAAGCTTTTATATTGAAATAATTTGAAATTTCATTTAGTTTTTATGTCATGAATGAGTTAAAAAGTAAAAGTATGAATTATTTGAAATGTTTTATTATTGGACGGATATTTTATTTAAGTATCATTGAAAAACATTATTATGTAGATAACTTATAAAAGCTTACAATACACATAAACTAGGATTTAAATAATTTTCGATCTATTAGGGATAAGTTAGTAGTAGTTCTTAATCGATTCGATCAGCCTCTTGTATACTATTTCGGGTGCCTTTTTGGAGAATTGGAAGTCCATAGTACTGAAATGTTGTTCAGGCACTTCATAAACCTCTTTCACATTAGGCAATTCTCTGTGAAGTCGCTCTACGTCCTTGGGGTGCGCTAACCAATCTTCTTCGCTGAAGTAAAGCACAACTGGCACATCTACTTCACTCATGTTGTATTTAGGAGGTACGCTCTGACCGTACATCTTTTTGTTGATGTCGACTCCGTAGTTGAATCTTCTGAACTCTTGAGAAGCCACACCCTGGCCGTAATGGAAGATCTGTCTAGTGGATGCTCCAGCAGGAAGGTGGGAAGCTATTGAAGGAATCAAATCGAAGTCCATACCAGCTGTGTCGACGCCAGCCATTACAAAGTAGATGTTCGAACATATGTACTTGCAGCCGATTTCCCAATCGCAAACGTTGCCGCCAACCGTATGTACCAGCTCCTTGCTAGGCTGGAATTCGTCGTGACCAATTCCGTCGTAAAGGCGCTCATAAAATTGGCTGCTTGGTGCCATCATGCGGAAAAGAGGGCTGCGGACGTTAGTCATATAAACCATAGGAGACAGCGCGAACATCATCGTAATTTTTTCTCTGTATTCTGGGTGAGTGGCAGCCAAAGCGAAGAAAATCGTAGAGCCCTGTGAGTGACCGATATAGATAAGCTTCTTTTGTTCGGAAACTTTCAGGGCATAGTCTATCATGACGGGCAAATCCATAAGAGCGATTTCATCGATGCTGAACTGCCAGAAATCGGGATTGGAGACGTGCTTAGTGACGTGACGGCGAGAGTACTTGTTGCCGCGAACATTGCCTAGCCAGACGTCATATCCAGCGTCAGTAAGTAAGTAAGCAAGTGAATACTCTGGACCCATCAGAAGCCATTCATCAGCGCTTCCTAAGACTCCATGCATTAGGAAGACGACGGGACGCTTTGTGACATCAACGGTATCCTGTTTTGCTTTAATACGAAACAGAGTGAGGAAATAACCATCATCAGTCTTCACAACGTGTTCTTCAACTCCGTAGTGGTATTTCCTAACTAGTTGAGTCGCATTGTAGTGACGGTCTTCTTCGTATTTTCCACCGTTATATTGGAATAAATCGTGGATTTTCTTCTTGTCTTCTTCACTCACGTGTTGAATTGTTTTGTAAGCGTCGCGGAAAATCCTTTCGATATCTTTTGTTTCGCTTACGGGAGAATTCGGGCCTACTGCTATTTGTACGCCGCGCCATTCAATCACATCGCCATAGGGGACTTGGTCGCTCTGGGTGACGACGGTAGAGAAAACTGGTACATTCCAATTTTTGACGGAGCGGAACGATGTGGGGTAGTCGCCGACGTCGTCGTAGCTGAAGTGCTCCTTGCTTTCTTGTGAGACAGATTCGTGACGATGGGTCATCTTTACTTCTCTTTCACGTTGAACTTGGTCGACGTAGTCATTGGGGTGTACGACGAGGGTGTCCACACGAGGGTTGAACTGGTGTCGGACGATGTTGCAGACGGCGTTGCGGGCCAGAGCGAGGCAAAGGAGCACGTAGACAGCCCTCATTGTGCTAACTTGTGTTGACTGTGAGGATTGTTAATTTGCTAGCGATTTTATATAGTTAATAATGCACATTCAGCATAATCATTAAAAGTTTTATATGGAATGTTCTAAAACGTGACAATTTTTAAATTATATAAATTGATATTAATTAATGTTTATTGTACTTATATGTATTTTGTTTGATTTATTTCCTAAAAAAAATTGTTGAAATCTCTACCCAAAAACCCACCGATTTTTTATGAAAGCAGATATTTTGACGCGAGAATTTTCGATTGAAAATTAGGCTGCTTTTTCGATATTAAATCAAAATAAGGTGAAAAAATAAATATTTTATATAAAAAAAAATTATAGTATGTTTGGGACATAAAAAGGTAAGTTTTCACCAAATTTCGTGAAAAGGATTTTTTTTGTAAAAGAAAAATAAAAAATAAATTTGGTTATTTGAATTTTCCAAATAAATTTTGAGGTTATGTGAAAAAAGTATAAATACAAAAGTTGTAGATCTTTTTGTTACCTACAACATTGCCATTTAACTTTTTTCCATAGGACTTGTAGTTTTGCCGGAAATAGAGATAAACCGTTTTTTACCCTTAAAAACTCACCTCAGATCGCCTGTAAATTATTGTTACTTTCATTTTTGTTATATTCTCTTCCTTTTCCAATGGGTTTCATCCTACTATTATTATTATTTTCAACTTTTCAGCTCAGGTCTGTATGTCGCCGCGGAAATTCTTCGCCTGGTTAATCTATAAATGTATACAGATAAATAAAATTAAAATGTCTGTTTGTTATTACAAAATAACAGCTTTTTACTAAATGCATATAAAATTAGATACGGTACTTACTTATAAGAACAACACAATTTTTAAAATTTTTGTCTATCTGTCTGTCTGTCTGTTTGTTCTGGCTTGTCTTTGTCTCTTGTTGTAATCTCCGAAACGGCTGGAGTGATTTTGACGGGACTTTCACTGCCATATAGCTGATATTATAAGGAGTAACATAGGCTACTTTTATTTTAGAATAAGAATTAAGGTCTCGTTCAAAAAAATTAAAACGTACCTAGAGACCCTACTGTAAGATATAGGTAATAGGGCGGTATTTTTCACGGTGCCCCAGGGCGGCACATAAGGTAAATCCGGCCCTGTTGTTAGATTTTATTATGTTTATTATAAGATCCCACGATGATGGTAGTGTCCAGCCTTCTTCCCTATTAAAGTTTGAATATTTTTAAATTTCCATAGCTTCTCGAATCATCCTGGGACGATAACGGTTTCCTTTCGCGAGTACCTATTTGTGGACTATCAAACCGAATGGAGTAGTAGTGGCTTGGGCGATCCTGGCTATGTTTACAAACTACAGATATTGTATTGCGACGGTGCTTCACATCAGCTATGTGTTCTTTGACCCGAGTTCTAATGCATCTCGTTGTTTATGTTATCTATGTATATAGTCAAATATTCGCGTAAATCTAAGAAAGTGTTATGTATTTTTTTCTTCTAATTTTAAATGTCTATGTATAAGTAAAATTTTTAATTTTTTTTTAATAAGTAACACGTTTTCGTATTAGATATCAGCCTGTATATTACCATATATTATGCGTGATTCGTATGTTTATTTAGGTTGTTGTATCTAACAACGTTTACTAATTGCAAAATCATTTGTTTACTTACTTTATTACTTGCACTTATTTGCTTATTTAATTTAAGTAAAACATATTCATTTAGTTAAAAAAAATGGTAGATTTTTACTTACTAAATTTTTGGACTTTTATTATAAATTAAAATATTATAATTGAAAATAATATATTTTTTAATTATAGTGTAAAAACAATAAGGCTTATGTACATAATTTATTTCTAACATAGGATTCGTGAAAATTATCGCAGTCTTTAAAATAACTCTATTTCATGCAAATAGCAAGTTTGAATTATCGTTGTTTGCTTGATTTCATTAAAAAGCGATCAGCATTTTGTTTTTGGGTTTTAAGTGAACGCGTTTAAAATGACTAAATTATTCATCTTATTGTATGTATATCATTAGAAACATTCTTACAATATGAGTCCCTTTACTATTTTGTAGAAAAAAATTGTATGTAGATTAAGGTATAAAACTAACATTAAGACTAAATAGATAATTTATATGGAGATATTTTAATTATATAATAGCTCTATACCTCTGTAGCCGACCCCGTCTTCGTCAGGCTTTTTTTATTAGTGTTATGCCAGTAAATTCTTTCTCTTAGTTTGCTTAACTTTGCCAACTCTTTTCACTTAAGGACCAATTTTTGAAGTTATCGAATAACATACAAAATTATCATATAATAGATACATACATAATTATCATTAGGGTTCCATAGCAAAAAGGCAAAATCGAAATCCTTATAAATTGTCCGTTCGTCCGTCCATATGTCACAGTAATTATATTATGTACTCAAAGACTATTTATTGGAGTTGTAAGGTAGGTAGGTCTAACATGTCAATTACTAGACAATTATGTCAAATTACCAAAAAAAGGGGTTCTCCTTACGAAAAATTTGAGCCCACATGAGTGTCTGGGATATTTGTAGTTGTAAATTCCGGGCCTCTTATTTTGTGCCGCCCGAGGCGGCCGCCTCTTTGCATCATAGCAAAATATAATAACTTTATTTTTAAATTGATACAATAATTGCTACTTAATTAGAAAAAAGTTAATTTTCAAAACGACTTCCAAGATTTAACTAAATAGTTTCATGTAAAGTAGATACCAATTCATGTGTCTTGAATTTTTTTATTCCAAACCTATCGAGTATATTAAACATCTATCAAAATGAAGGTTTTTTAAGGGGCGATCACAAAAATATTCATCGTCATATTTCAGCCAATTTATACTAAACCATATATCTAAACTTTTCTCATGAATCACTCCATCCGTTGGTGAAAACATTACGAAAATCTGTGCGATAGTTTTTGAGTTTATCGCGTTCAGGCAGACAGACAGACAGGCGCGGTGGGGGACTTTGTTTTATAATATGTAGTGATATGTAGTAGATATTTATTTATATAAATAAATAAGATAATCGCTTAATTCTATCCCGCTTGACTCAGGAACATCCGATCTGCCATTTCATAATAAGTCTAGAATTGTCGCATCCGACTAAGTTCATAAAAACCTAAATTCAAACATGAACCATAACTACAAAAACGTTTACGCAGATAATACCTAGTGATTGAGTAATTATTATTGTCGTTGATAAAAACACTGACTAGGCAAAAGGTTAACATTATGTTTTCATTTTAAACGATTAACCTTTGTACTTCACTTGTTAAGTAATTATTTTTTACCAACTTCAGAGAAAGAGATTGTTTTATGCTTCATGAAATTTTCGCCAATAGTGACCCATTTTGAATTAATGAATAGGGATGCAAATACGTACCTACGGCCACGACTATTGCTACGAGTATGTTCATAACTAGGTACCTAAAAGTACTATGTGAAATTGCCATGTAAATGTTAAGATTCAGCCCGAAAGGGTAGAATAATTTAAGTATCTCAAATGATTTTGAAATCGGTTTTGCTTTTAATAATGAATTTCCCACTAAAGAATGAATAATGAATTTCCCACTAAAGTAAAAATTACTGTGTAGAAATTATATAAAAATACTAGCGAGTGAAATTTTAGGTTTATATATATTTTTTAATGCCGAATCATAAAAAAATTAAAATAAAAATTTTTGTCCAAAAAATAAAAAATATTTTTTTGGGGTGGACCACCCTTATCGCTTAGGGGTATGAAAAATAGTTTACGTCCTCTCAGATCTATTTAATATACCTACATACAAATTTTAGTAAGAATCGGTCTCGCTATTTCGGAGGAGTTTTTTTACAAACACTGTGACACGAGAATTTTATATATTAGGTATTATACTTACTTACACAAAAGCTGCTTTTATTTGATATCAATGTACATTGTACAAAAAATCATAATCAATCATAGAGAGAGAGGGAGAGGCATGAGAGAGGCATGCAAGAAAAGTACCTTAAATATTGAAGTTATCGAGTTTTAATCAAAGGAAACACTAATTTATTTAAAAAAAATAAGAACTGCATTTTTTTTAAAACTTTCTTTAACAGATAAGTAATCGAATCAACTAAAAATGCAAAAAAGTTCTTAAAAATTTAAATACAGTTATTATTCTATTTTAATTTAAAATAAAACAACGTTTTCTGTGAGTAAAATTTGATAACTTCAATATTTAATTTTTTCCATGTCCCATCCATTTGTTCCACCCTGTATATCCTGAGCAGTTGGCTAGACTCAGATTGGTCGCCGTGACAGAAATAGGAGTATATTATGTAGAGATGAAAATAGATATATATAATCAATAATGTATATGTACAAGTCGGACTGCAATATTAAAATAACTTAATTATGACTTAAACCAAATAAGTATTTTGTTTATTAATTGTTCCAGTCGTTCTCAAATGATAGGTACTAGAAAATAACACTAACAAAAGCCATTATATGACCGTTCTTAAAAACACAAATAAGGTTCTACAGAATTTTATGCATTCTATTCATGATAAATGTTAAATACAAGGCTTTCCTGCAGCATTGAGGATACAATATGTAAAAAAAAAATCCTTTATTATGTATGCACCGAAGTCGTGTGAATAACTATGATTATAACCTAATAGGTGCTTTATTTATTTATTTATTTATTTATTTATTTATTTATTTATTTATTAAAGGACAACCTACAAAAGATACATTAAAAACGGCATAATATTCATGTGTTAACAATTTCATTAATGTTCTTTTAGTAATAGGTTATCACAGCATGCTCTATTTTTTTAAATCACGTCAATAACATTTAGTTACAAATGGAAATTTAAAATTAAATAATAATAATAAGTTAATAAATAAAGTTGAAATTAAATTATAAAATTAATAAATGACAATTTAAATATAAAAAATTACATAATTAGACATAATATAATTAGAATAGATTAGTTAATAATATTTAAATAGTCAGTCCAACAAAACAAGAAAATTCAATTTGGGATTAGAATTAATAGCAATACACAAAACAAAGTAATACAAAAAAATATATCATAATTTATCGTAGTAACGATTAGCGACAAGTCGAAGGGTTACAATTCTGATAAATATTCGATAACTTTGCGCTTAAATTGAGGTGATCTGTCATGGCATATGTCTACGCTTAAGATTTTTTTTTGTGATATTATTGTATAATCTCGACATTCTTGGCACAGGGGAATTCTTTCCCAAGTGAGTTCTGTAGACACCTACTTCTAACAAGTTGCTCGGATGTCGGGGTATTTTAGGTGGGACGTGGAATGCAAATTTATTAAAAAGTATCGGAACAGTCAACTTCATTATTTAGGACTTTATAGAGAAAAGTCATTGCTAACATTTCTCTCCTATTTTTAAGACTATTAATATTAAAATGTTTAAGTCTTTCATCATAGCTATTTAATTTTAATTTATATCTATATGATAGTTGCCGCAACAAACGCTTTTGCACAGATTCCAGTCTAGTGGTGTGGCTTTTCTTGTAAGGTGACCATATGAGAGAGCAGTATTCAAGTCGACTGCGAACAAGACTATTGAATAACTTTAAAGTTGTTATTGGATCCTTAAAGGTTTTTGAGGACCTCATAATAAAACCAAGAGACTTATTGGCCAAATCGAGACAATGGTCAATATGAGGACCAAAAGTAATGCGACTATCCATAATCACACCCAGATCTCGTATTTGTATTAATTCAGTTAATTCATGTTGGTCAATGTAATATTTAGACGGTGTAATTTTCTTTTTACGCGTAAACTTAATATGATGACATTTTTCAATATTAAGGTACATTCTGTTCATTTTACACCATTCAGTCAATCTATGTATATCTTCTTGAAGTAAGTACTGGTCATCCATTCCTTTAACGACACGCAATAGTTTTAAATCATCGGCAAATAGGCTTGCGGTGCTATATTTGAAAATATTGATGATGTTGTCAATAAAAATAATAAAAAAAAAATGGACCGAGATTGGATCCTTGAGGGACACCCGAAAAATTGCAAAACGTTTGCGATTGGTGACCATCTATTACCACGGTGGAAGATCTGCCAATAAGATACGTTTCGCACCATGCCAGGAGCTTGTTTGATATCCCGTATGCAGAAATTTTTTGTAAAAGTAATCTGTGGTTAACCTTGTCAAATGCTTTCGAGAAGTCTGCATAAACGACATCTACTAGATTGCCCTGATCGATGTTGTCAGATATAAAAGACACGTTCAGCAATAAATTAGTGTTGGTCGAACGTTGAGACATAAAACCATGCTGTTCTTTGTGTAAAGTACTGTTAATATGATTATAAATATGTGCATAGACGAGGGATTCAAATACTTTTGCCATTGAAGATATGACTGAGATGGGTCGATAGTTACTCACCATGTCTTTTCTGCCAGACTTATGTACTGGAACAATTCTACTTATTTTCCATTTGTCAGGAAACAGGCCATCTTTTAAAGATCGATTGAAAATAAGGAATAATGGCAAGGAGAGTTGGTACGCGCACTTGGATAAAAATAAAGGTGGTATGTTGTCTGGTCCCGCCCCCTTATTTAAGTCAAGTCTCTTTAATTTTTTATAAATCAAGACTCGTGTCAATTCGAAAGTGTCAATATCACTAGATGTATTAATGGCCGTACCTACATTTCTGAACTCACTAGTAATTGTGTTATCTTTCTCGTATACGGATGAAAAGTGTTTCGCAAAGAGATCGCATATAGAGTCAACTGTTGTAGCTTTAGTTCCATTGCATGTCATCACGGGTGGATATGCACTCTTGGTTTTACGGAGATTCTTTAAATGGGTCCAGAAATACTTTGGGTTTTTGCCTATTTCGTTTTCTATATTACAAATGTAATTGTTATAACATAATGTTATTATTAACATAATGTTATTCTTTATCCAAGGTAACAATGGAGGCACGGATAACAAAAATATATTCATATATTTATTTATTTAAACAAATAAAAAAATAAATACTATATTTTACTATAGTTAAAGACAAAATTTTTACTATAGTTAAAGACAAAATAGTAGGTACAGTTCTTTTTCTCTTGATTTTTTTTTGTTTAGTAGATATTGACAAGCTTTAATGTTATCTATAATTTTTTTTTGAAAACTGGTTTGACCATTGAAAATGTTTTTTTTTGTCGCTTCGATACAAATTCGATTTTCAGCGAAAGTACGACATCGCTATGTTGTCGTAGGTTTTAGGAATACGTAGCTGATTGAGATGTCAAAAGACGCGTCTCGACGAAGGCCACAAAATGCATATTTTTTTAATAAACCTCAAAAACTTTTTTAAATCGAAATAATGTAAAAAATGTGGTCGTATTTCGTCCGATTTCGGTCAGAAAAAAAACATATCTCGATAACGAAATGAGATTTCGAAAAAATAATAAACCGCTCTAGGGTTATGACTTTGGGCTAAATTTAAAAAAAATATTGGAGATACATAATATCACTAATGGGTTATTCATAAGTAGGTACTTAGTACCTTTGTGACACGGAGTTTACGCGCAGCGAGCGTGTGAACGCGGAAGTTACTGTAAATAGGTAAATGTTTTGGAGCATGATTATGTTTTTGGAGGAAGTGATTCTTTGTGAATAAATGAATATTTAAAATAATAGATTTAAAAATAATAAATAAATGAATATGTATTTAAACTAATGGATAAAGTTTAAAAAAAATTAAAGTTTCGACTAGATTTCATTAGATTATTTGGCGCTTATTGTTCTAAAAATAATGTTTCTTCAGATCAGCGCTGCAATCTTTACATCGTATATGATAGAGTCTCTGTCGATTATCGCTTTCGTCCTCAGGCTTTTAACCTGATCCTTTTTAAGTTTAATAAAAAAATATATTACTGTCCTTCTGACTGATTTTGGCCATGTCTATTTCAGTGTAATTTGAGACATGTGAGTGCGAGATATTATACCTATTGCTCAAGTATGCGCACAATTTTCAATCTTTAAGGAATGATTATTCCTAACGATTGGTAATATACATACGAGTATGTACATACATCTCGCGGCAAGGATGAAACGTGTATGTCTCCACTCTCCGACTGCATATATTCCACAGATCACATAATACTATACTAGTAATAATACTATAGACGACACGTTTGGCTCAGTTTGTAGTAACCCTACTTACTGTGTCAGCGGTCGCGGGTTCAAGTCCCGCTGGGGGCATTCATTTGTGTGATGAGCACGAATGTTTGTACTCTAGTCATGGGTGTTTATATTTATAATATGTATGTATTTAAAGTTATATATGTGTAGTGTATCAACTATGTAGCTTACCATGGAACTAGATGGCGCTGTGTGTTAATGTCCCAACATATATATATATATATATATATATATATATATATATATATATATATATATATATATATATATATATATATATATATATATATATATGTATATATTCCTTCGTGAATTTATTTTTATCTTTTTAGTTAGCTTTTATTTTGGTTTCAAGAATATCGACCCTGGTCTATAATATTTTAACTGTAATTAGAGTTCATACCTTGTCATATTTACCTATTAGATATTATATCTTAAAGTATAATCGTCTGGCATCGACTTCAAAAAATCTATAGTAAAATAAAACACCGTTCACATATTTTTTAATTTTTAGTACCTGGAAGTTGATTTTTTTTTTAATTTTTTATATTGAGTAGGTACATATTATGCATCAGATTATGATTTGCGTTCGCGAATCATTTGCACTTTTCATAAATATGTCCTTGAAGAAGGGACGACTTGTACAATTAATATTTACATATTTTCCTTACGAATTAATTGACAAAAAAATTAAAAAAGAATTAGCCGTTATTATTAGTTATACGTAGATACAATAACATTAATACATAAAAGTGTTTTTAAGTACATAATTAAAGTTTAACAACACAAAAGTCACATTGAACATGTACCTACTTAAATAAAACGGATTTGAATTGAATTTATAATTTTATACAAAATACAGTAAAAATAAGCTTACGGTTTTTCTATTTAGATACCTATTGTGTTATCAAAAAAATGATAGTAATTTTCTTAATCTTTTATAAATGAGTATTTTGAGGTCTTTTGCTGAAATGAAATCAAGATGGTTGAAAGTATGGAATGGAATTTTATATATATCTATAGCATTAGGTAATTCGTTGTATAACAGGTCGACGTCATCGGGATGAGCTAACCAGTCAGAGTCACTGTAAAATAACGAAACTGGCGCAGTAATACGATGTAACGCGTATTTAGGGGGCGTTCTTGACCCATATTGTTTCAGATTCCCCTTCACCCCATAGTTGTATTTCCTAAACTCCTTTGATACAACATTTTGGAGGAAGTGTATCATTTGTTTCGACGATCCTCCAGAAGGCAAGTGGCCGAATATCACTGGCAAATTCGTAACATTAAGCTGTGCCAAATCAAAACCAACGGTCAAAAATAAAATATTGTTGCATAAAATTTCTACTACAGGCCCAGAGCCACATATAAGTTGTGTGAATACGCGTATTAATCTACTGTCAGGCAACATTTCGTACAGACCAATTGATGAGGTTATACTGTCAATAAAAGCTGAAGCTGGCGCGAGGAGCCTAACTAGAGGTGATTTAATTTTTCCCATAAACGCCACTGGCGACAAAGCCACCATAAGAGTGACCTTTTTGTTATATTCTTCCCTCTCCGAAGCCATGACGAAAAAGGCAGTCGATCCTTGAGAGTGTGCTATGTATTTTAATGTACTAGAATTACTGACACCAAGTGCGTAGTCGATCATTGATGGAAGATCATAATATCCAATTTCGTGCCATGAAAAATTCCAAAATTTCGGCTTTGACGGATCTAATCTGATGTGATGGCGCGAATGTTTATTTCCGCGGGCATTCCCTAACCATATATCATATCCTTCCTTTGAGAGAAGGTAGGCAATTCCACTCTCAGATCCAGCTATGACGAAATCATCGGAACTTCCGAATAATCCATGCATTAGGAGGATTACAGGGCCATTGTTCGGTATCCTATGCATTGTAACCAGATATCCGTCTTCAGTCTCGACAGTGTGCGTTTCCATTGTATAACCATATTTAAACGCCAGTTGTACAATATTCAAAGTTGCGTCTTCATTATCCTGATGGGCCTTGAAGTCAGTTATGAATTTGTCGATCAAATCGTTGATATTCCGCTGATTGCCTAGAACAGGAAGGTTTATATACGCCAAGCCCGTGATGTTAGCAAACGCGGTGGGTAATTTTGTGATAGCATCTATTGTGTCGGCTAGTATTTCCCCTGCATTGAAAACTGACGATTGCACTATAGGATCCTGTATCCATGTTTTCGGGGATAAGCGTCCTCCGCATGTCAGACTTAAAAGTGCAAATATAAGAGCACGATCGAACATAATAATCACGATCACATGAACACAAACAACTAACGTATGGTTTATTAACAAACTGAGCTCTTCTCAGTAAGTTGTAACCTTGATGTACATACATACATTAAGTTTTATATAAGCCAGTGATTCTAAAAAATTATATGATGTAAGACATAACTCAAGTGAATTTAAAGCAGGTGGAAGTCCTGTGCTTCTTTATATGTATGTGTCGGCTTTGGGTATTGTTATCGAATACGTGATGTATTTATGTTTATTAAGAATTAGCGTTTTATCGCGGCTCCAACCGCGTCTTTTAATTTAATAGAATTACTCCGCCCTCGTAGATCATAGTGTGATGTAAGAAAGTCTATACTTTCTTCAATAAATACGCTTCAA
Organism: Brenthis hecate; assembly: GCA_951806755.1. Lineage (NCBI taxonomy): Eukaryota > Metazoa > Arthropoda > Insecta > Lepidoptera > Nymphalidae > Brenthis > Brenthis hecate. Next base: position 5,346,206 of record OX638280.1, read on the forward strand.
TAAAAGCGAAAATAATTTCTCAAATCGAACTATCTAGAGATAAGCGCGTTTAAACAAACATCTCTTTCGCTAGAATTGATTTTAACTAAATTTTGTGTAGTGATAATTTATTACATGGGTCAAAATTTAGGATATATTTTACTACTACGGGAAAATCTCTCATGTTCATCGAAAAACATAAAACTTAGTTCATGCGTATGTCGCTTTTCTGTCTGTTTCCCCACTCATGTAATCAGCCTTTTAACATTGAAAATGTTTTTTTTGTCGCTTCAGTATAGGCCAGATTTTTAGCGAAAGTGCGACATCGCCCTGGTGTCGTTTGTCTGTTTGGGTGTGCGCGTTTCACGAAAAAAGGAATGAACCGATTTCAACTAAATTTAGTGTACTAATAACTTATTACTCGGGTTAGGATATTTAAGATATGTTTTACTGCAGGAAAATAAAAGGAAGAGGAGAGGAGCGGAGATAACAAGAAGCGAGGAGAGATGGATTGAGATTTGGCCTGTCTTTTGCAGTTCTTTTTCTCTTTAAAAAAAAACAAACAAATATTTATATTATATATTCATATTTATTTATTTGATTGTGTAACTGTTTCTTTAACTGTGAATTTACTTAACTGTCAGTTTGATTAACAGCTAGTTAGTTTAACTGTCAGTTAACTTTACTGCCACTTAGCTTAACTGTCAGTTAGTTTAACTGTCAGTTAATTCAACTATCAGTAAGTTTAACTGTCAGTTTTTAAGTCTCAGTAAGGGTAACTATCGGTAAGTTTAACTGTCAGTTTTATGAACGGCTAGTAAGTTTATATGTCAGTTAATTTAACTGTCGGTTAGTTTAACCTCCAGTTAGTTTAGCTGTCAGTAAGTTCAACTGTCAGTTAGATTAAATTTCAGTTAGCTTAACTGTCAGTTAGATTAACTGTCTGTTCATTTATCTGTCAGTCAATGTAACTGTCAGTGAGTTTAACTGTCAGTAAGTTTAACTGTCAGTTAGGTTGACTGTCAGATTGATTAATGACTAGTAAGTTTAACTCTCAGTTAGTATAACTGTCTGTTCGTTTAACTGTCAGTTATTTTATCTACCATTAAGTTTAACTGTCAGTTAGATTAACTTTCAGTTTGATTAGCGGCTAATAAGATTAACTGTCAGACAATTCAACTCTCAGTTAGTTTAACTGTTAGTTAGTATAACCTCCAGTTATTTTAACTGTCAGTAAGTTTAAGTGTCAGTTAGGTTAACCGTAAGTTAGATTAACAGCTAGTTAGCTTAACTGTCAGTAAGTTTAACTGTTTGTTTGTTTAACTGTCAGTTAATTTAACTATCAGTAAGTTTAACTGTCAGTTAGATTAACTTTCAGTTTGATTAGCGGCTAAAAAGATTAACTGTCAGACAATTCAACTCTCAGTTAGTTTAACTGTTAGTTAGTATAACCTCCAGTTATTTTAACTGTCAGTAAGTTTAAGTGTCAGTTAGGTTAACCGTAAGTTAGATTAACAGCTAGTTAGCGTAACTGTCAGTAAGTTTAACTGTCAGTAAGTACAACTGTCAGTTAGATTAACTTTCAGATAGATTAACTATCAGTCAGTTTAACTGTCAGTAAGTTTAACTGTCAGTAAGTTTAATTGTCAGTAAGACTAACTCTCAGTTTTATTAACCGCTAGTAAGTTTAACTGTCAGTTAGATTGACTTTAAGTTAGTTTAACTGTCAGTTTATTTAACTATCAGTAAGTTTAACTGTCAGTTAGATAAACTTTCAGTTTGATTAGCGGCTAATAAGATTAACTGTCAGACAATTCAACTCTCAGTTAGTTTAACTGTTAGTTAGTATAACCTCCAGTAATTTTAACTGTCAGTAAGATTAAATGTCAGTTAGGTTAACCGTAAGTTAGATTAACAGCTAGTTAGCGTAACTGTTAGTAAGTTTAACTGTCAGTAAGTTTAACTGTCAGTAAGTATAACTGTCAGTACGTTTAACTGTCAGTAAGTTTAACTATCAGTAAGTTTAACTGTCAGTAAGTTTAACTGTCAGTAAGTTTAACTATCAGTAAGTTTAACTGTCAGTAAGTTTATCTGGCAGTGTGCTTAACTGTCAGTAGGACTTGAGTTGACTTTCAGAAAGTTTAACTGTCAGTTTATTTAACTATCAGTAAGTTTAACTGTCAGATTGATGTACTGTCAGTAACATTAAATGTCAGTTAGATTAACGGCTAGTTAGTTTAGCTGTCACTTAGTTTAACTGCTGGTTAGCTTAGCTGTCAGTTAGATTAACTGTCAGTTAGTTTAACTGTTTGTTTGTTTGTTTAACTGTCAGTTAATTTAACTATCAGTAAGTTTAACTGTCAGTTAGATTAACTTTCAGTTTGATTAGCGGCTAATAAGATTAACTGTCAGACAATTCAACTCTCAGTAAGTTTAACTGTCAGTAAGTTTAACTGTCAGTAAGTTTAACTGTCAGTAAGTATAACTGTCAGTAAGTATAACTGTCAGTACGTTTAATTGTCAGTAAGTTTAACTGTCTGTAAGTTTAACTATCAGTAAGTTTAACTGTCAGTAAGTTTAACTGGCAGTGTGCTTAACTGTCAGTAGGACTAACTGTCAGTTTTATTAACCGCTAGAAAGTTTAACTGTCAGCTAGATTGACTTTAAGTTAGTTTAACTGTCAGTTTATTTAACTATCAGTAAGTTTAACTGTCAGTTAGATAAACTTTCAGTTTGATTAGCGGCTAATAAGATTAACTGTCAGACAGTTCAACTCTCAGTTAGTTTAACTGTTAGTTAGTATAACCTCCAGTAATTTTAACTGTCAGTAAGATTAAGTGTCAGTTAGGTTAACCGTAAGTTAGATTAACAGCTAGTTAGCGTAACTGTCAGTAAGTTTAACTGTCAGTAAGTTTAACTATCAGTAAGCTTAACTGTCAGTAAGTTTAACTGGCAGTGTGCTTAACTGTCAGTAAGACTAACTGTCAAGTTTTATTAACCGCTAGTAAGTTTATCTGTCAGTTAGCTTGACTTTCAGAAAGTTTAACTGTCAGTTTATTTAACTATCAGTAAGTTTAACTGTCAGTTTGATTTACTGTCAGTAACATTAAATGTCAGTTAGATTAAATGTCAGTTAGATTAACGGCTAGTTAGTTTAGCTGTCACTTAGTTTAACTGCTGGTTAGCTTAGCTGTCAGTTAGATTAACTGTCAGTTAGTTTAACTGTTTGTTTGTTTAACTGTCAGTTAATTTAACTATCAGTAAGTTTAACTGTCAGTTTTATGAACGGCTATTAGTTTAACTGTCTTTTAATTTAACTGTCGGTTAGTTTAACCTCCAGTTAGTTTAACTGTCAGTAAGTACAACTGTCAGATTAACTTTCATTTAGCTTAACTGTCAGTTAGATTAACTGTCTGTTCGTTTATCTGTCCGTCAATTTAACTGTGTGAGTTTAACTGTCAGTTAGATTAAATGTCAATTAGAGTAACGGCTAGTAATTTTAACTGTCAGTTAATTTAACTGCCAGTTAGATAAACTGTCAGTTAGCTTGACTTTCGGTTAGTTTAACTCTCAGTTTGATTTACTGTCAGTAACGTTAAATGTCAGTTAGATTAAATGTTAGTAAGATTAACGGCTAGTTAGTTTAGCTGTCACTTAGTTTAACTGCCGGTTAGCTTAGCTGTCAGTTAGATGAACTCTTAGTTTGATTCTTCTTCGAATTTTTTCTTATCCTGTCTTCTGTTTCTTTTAATGTCTCTTCTTTTTCATCCATCAAATTATATATTAGTTACTAGCGGCCCACCCTCGCTTTGCTCGGGTTTCTATACAAACAAAAGAAATCTATCCCACGGGAACCGTACATTTTTCCAGGATAAAAAGTAGCCTATTTGTTATTCTGATGTATGAACTAATACAGTTTCATTAAAATCTAATCAGTACTTTTTGTGTACTAAGCTGTGTAAGTTACTATAGATTTTTAATTATCCCACGGGAACACTTCAATTTTCCGAGATGAAAAGTATATATTATTATGTCAAATTTTTCCAGAATTTTCCGAAGCATACTTCAAACTCTGCAACTATGGGCTTAAACAAAATAGTCTTTAAAAAAAAATTAAACCTTTCAATTACATGAATGAACGCCACACCTATTTTTTTTTAATTCGACTACAGAGTTGTCTAGCGATTTACATGAGATACCTACCTTATACCTTATTAACAGCTATACCTATATATGCTCTAGTAGTCTTGAGTAAAATTGCCTACTGATAGACAGAAAAACGGACATAGCGAAATTATAACGGTTTCCGTATAGGCATTTGGCTACGTAATTCTAAAAATATTCGCCTTGAGCATAGTACCTAGATCTTTTGTGAATCCCGTTAAATGAAAAAAAAAACAATGTTTTCAGCAATATTATTTTATAGTAAACATAAAAAATAAATAGGTACAAAAATGTAAATGATAAGTTAATGTAGTGGATAGGTTAAGAATAAGCTTCCTCATTTTTTATGTGTTTTCGTATTTTGAACGTGATACTCGTATGTTACTAATAATATCATTATATAAGATTTTTTTATTAGTTTATAATTTAAATATTATGTAAACAGCGGATATAAAAAAACGGTCAAGTGCTAATCGCCTCGCACGTTTTATATGTATATTTTAAATAATAACATATGTATTATGTTATTTAAATATGTTGGGACATTAGCACACAGCACCATCTAGTTCCATGGTAAACTACGAGGCTTGTGTTATGGATACCAGATAGTTGATACACTACATATATAAATATAACTTTAAATACATACATACATATTATAAATATAAACACCCATGACTGGAGTACAAACATTCGTACTCATCACACTATGAATGCCCCCAGTGGGACTCGAACCCGCGACTGCTGGCACAGCAAGTAGGGTCACTACACACTGAGCCAAACGTGTCGTCAAGTCAATATTTACTTTTAAAAATGTCTGATCAGTGAATTGATCTATCATAACGGACCGAGGCTTCCTACCACATCATAGTATAGTTACTATTGACAATTTAACTAGGGCAATTACATTATCAGTGAATGTGCTTACTAAAATTATAATATACCTAACATTGTCCCGTAATATTGTAAGAAAAGGAGACGATTGACAAAACTCCCGACAATTATAATTTCACTAGTGAAAATATAATTTAACGGTTATTACAATTTTCCTGCGACATATGATATACATATAAACATGAATGTTTGTATGTTTGTCTTTTATGCGTTCCTAAGCCTTTCAAGCTTAGGGAAGCACCCGAGTGAATCGAGGGTAAGTCGCTAGTGTAGTATAATATCCAAATATACACTGAGCTCGTTGCTATAGAAATCGACCATTAAGTCGATTTAAGTATCTGGAAAAACAATTATAAGAAAACAAGTAGGTACGTCACTCAGCATTTAGATTTTCCATTATAGTAAAAATAACGCATATCCATGTGACGCAATATGTTTGTATTGTTTGTCTTATAATCAGCATTATTGCATTTTGTTTATCGAAATGTCGACTTACAAATATTTTATATTAACTTGTACCCCGACCAGGCTTCGCTTTAGTTGTAAGTGCGTCTTGTAAGTTGTCTTTTAAGTAAATAAAAACATTTAGATTTTTTAGATTAATTTAAAACTATGTCATAGTCAGAGTCACACATTGACAACGGCCTACTTTTTTACTTTCTTACTAATTACTCGATTGCGGCGAAACCCCAAGGTGGATTATATGTATTGTGTATGTTACATGTATGTACATATATGTCCGATCTCATGTTCCCTCAGATTTACTAAACGGCTTACTTGATTTTAATGATTCATACGTCGTTAAATTCGTCTTGACGACGCGAGTGTTAAAATATTAATAAAAGTCCAAAATGGAGGATTTCAGGCGCCAAATTGTGTGATTTGAAAAATGTATTTTTTTCCAAATCTATCGAGAGGTTATTAAACTGAAAGTGTTAAACGGGCGAAAAATATATGCAACCTTTTTGTTTAATAATAATTTAAGATCACACACTGTCAAATATAATTCCAAATGTAAAATTGGCCAAAACTAAAAAGGTGTACATAAAAAAAAATATCAAAATTTAAAAACCCGACCGCGTAAAACCGAGCTATATAAGGGAAAGGGTCAGTACAAAGTACAAACTGAGCCAAACGTGTCGTCATCAATTTGTCTATGAATATTTAATTGCTTGATTTTTGTAAGGTTATGTTAGTGAAAATTTTCTAAATGAATTTGTACAAATGGAGAAAAATATGTTAATGATTAATATGACATTTATTTCTGTTTTTATATAGTTTTTTAATTTCGTTTGTTTCTCTTTTTTTATAAGGTACTAGGGGCGTACCTACAATGTACCTACAATATAAAGGACGTCTTATTAGATAGACTATTTGACTTTGCGCAAAATTTTATGTTACTAACTAGGGACAAACCCGAGCGGAGCGAGGTGTACGTTTTAACGTTTAGTAGATTTCTCAGAGATGACATGTTTTCCCGCACTAAAAAGCCCTATCCTATACGTTGCCTATATATTTATAACCAGCTATCATAAAACCATATTTCATCAAAATCTGTCCAGTGGTTTTTGCGTAATGCGTTCCCACATAGACAGACAGACAAAAATTCTACAAATTACAGATTCGGCCTCTGTATAGATAATAATGACTATTTCAATAAGATTTTCCAGTAAAATATTGAATGTCCACATTCGACTGAGAATTTTATTATATGTATAGATGAAATATACCATGTTACTGACTATAATAAAACTATAACGAATTTTTTTACGAGCACCAGATCTTGGATATAAGTTAGTTAGTCTTGGGTAAACATAAATTCATTAGTGAAATTGTAATTTCACGGTTTTCACAATTTCCCTGCGACATAATAATATAAACTTTAACCTCATTGGACCGGCCTACCGATACCTCTTTTGACACCAATATAGTGCCATGAGCCAAGTGCCATCCTACAGTTATGTTTAACTTCAAAAAAAAGTTAAAAAGTGACTCAAAACCGTTTTTCTCGCTATTCTTTCTTATTTCTTACCGGTTTTTAACTTGTCTAATACGCACTGTCGTTCATTTAGACAAAAGTATTTTTTTATTTTGAAATTTAAACCTTACTATCTATTATTAACTTACAACATTTCAATAATTTGACCTCAAGTTTCAATAATATTATACAATTTTCTTTTACATCATGATTTAAAGTTATAAATACACAATCTCTTGTCATAAGCGACTTTAAAATTTGTTATCACGTATCATTGTTGCTATCTCCTCTACAGTAGGCGGTCTCGGTGGGTTCATAGAATCAAACATGTCAAACTTTATTACTTTAAACTTGTTAAATTGATAAGGCAGAAGGCTTATCTCTTGATATTTAATTAAAAAAATTCGTTCATTTTCATAGTTATAGTTTTTCTTCGTATCCTTTGAGATATATATTTAGAAGTTATTGTGTTTCATGTTTAAATTCATAAAAATCTTTATGGTGTTTTAGTTATTAAAATAAAAATCGCTAAAGAACAATTATTATTAATATTAATGTAAGTACACTGTAAATATACAAATATTAAACCTTAATAATACAACTCAATAGTTAAACTTAATGGAGTATTATGTTGACAAATTTACTAATAAAAAATCTTATTAACTCATAAATAACCTAATTTAATTTACAGATATGTGTTTTGTTCTAAGAGAAATTTCAACAGTATGACATTTTTTGAAGCAAAATTTGATAATACAATGGACACTAAATTGGCAGAAGTAAGTAAACAACTATGCTACGAACAATTACTTATAATTAGTATTATAATAATTATAATCACAAAATATGTTTATATTTTGTTTCATTCATATAACATATAGGTGCATTTTAAATATTACTATAATAATTGTTGAATAAGTTTACAAACAAACTACCAATGTATTTAAATATTTTTTTTTAATTAGTGCTATATAATAAGTATAGACTATGGCCTGATCGCCTCTCGCATTGAAGGGAGGCCTATGCCGAGTATTTTGATGTTAAAAAACAAATGAGCTGAATACAATTAGTTTAATAAGTTTTTAATATTCTTACATTCTATTTCAATAACATAAAAAGTACTTTTAAACTATAAATGACTAAATTCTCTTTGTAAATTAATATTTTTACATAATTTCAGAATTATTTGCAACAAAAGAAAGAAATCCACTCTATAGGGTATGAAGATAATGGGCAATTTGAAACAAATACTTTTAATAATAAAATATTTTTTTCCGAATACAATGAGAATTTGGTAACTAAATGTGACACTGAAGATTTTCAAGATTTTTTAAGTTTGGCAGAGGAAATAGACAATAAAAAGGACTTATTTTGTCAATTAGAATATTTAATAAGGGATATTCCAATGGAATATGTTAAACATTTTGACATCGAATTAATTAAGCAGAATCTTATTTATCATGGAATGTATGGAAAAGGGGACAAAGTTTATGGTAATTATTCATTTCTTATTTATAACTTTTTTTTATTAAAATTTTGTTCAAGAGTGTACTTTCGAAATTTCTAAGTTGTGTCTTTTCATTAACCAAGTTTATTAATTAATCTATAGTAATATTATAAAGAGGTAAAGTTTGTGAGTTTGTGACGTTGTAGGGGTTAATCTCTGGATCTACTGAACTGATTTAGATGAAATTCCGTAAGAAGATAGTTTGAGATTGTGGGAAGGACATAGGATCACTTTTTCTCCCGGAAATCATCCCTTAATGGGTGAAAATGGAGATAAAAGTTTGAATGGGGAATCAAGCTAGGGACAAACCCGAGCGAAGTGAGGGTGAGTCTCTAGTTTATAATATACTAGCTAATGAAGAACAAAAACAAATATATCCCATGGGAATATGTGATATTCCAGACTTTAATCTATTTCTGTGCCATTTCCATTCGGCCGTTCCGGTGTGATTAAGTAACAAACATCCATCTAAACTTTTGCATTTATAATATGGGAGTAATGGGGATATCTATTAATTTTTCTATTTCATATCACCACTTATACAGTTACTTTATTTAACTTGAAACATTTTTTTAAATTAAAAACAAATGATTTTCAGATTCAGTAATACTGATGTCAGATGACAGTCACTTTGCAGATCTCGGCTGCATTGTGTCTTGTGAATATCCCGTGACAATAATATCTGGGGTGAAGACGGCAATTATTTGTTCACTTTTTGTAGATCTTTGTATTAGCGTTGGGTAAGAATAATGATTACTACTCAAGATTATACAATTTTTTGTCCGTGGCTCATTTTCTTTGGTACATTAACAAACAGTACTTAAACAGCAGTGGTACCCATTGGTAACTCTCTCTTGGGAAACCGAGGGAAGTGGGTCAAAACCTCGGGTCTTACACCTCTAATATTTCCATATGTGAATCATTTCCAACATGATTATCACGATTTCACCAACAACCCATAAGCTACCACCTACGTATGGGATCCCTAGCATAAAAGCTAGCTAAACTAGCCCCTAAATTAAATTTCGTTTTATGATCGTCTTTAAGCCCATATTTCGAGCACCTAAATTTGGGGGGCCTTTTAACATTTAGGTGACCTCTAACTGTCGGTGAAACAGAAACTGTCCCCTAACAGCCCCCTAACCATGCTTAGGGGATCCCTTAAACTTAGGTGACGTTGGTGAAATCGGGCATAAGTGTTTCTTTGTCAGCCGTCAGCTAGAAATGGCGGAAAGGCGCGGCAGAGACAAAAAGAATGTGCGGCCAGTATTAATTGAAATTTACAATTTCGTTATACAATATCGTTATAATACCTATTATAATTCTCAATAATATTGTAATATTTTTACATTTAATTTGTAAATTCAAATTGGAATAAAATACAGGCATTGGCCGCATGTTCGCTTTCTCTCTTTCTAGAGAGTGATCAATTTCATGAGGGTATTCCTCAGTCCATACTCCATGTCTAGTCTATGATTATTTCTACGTAAGTCCGAGTGTGCTTATTTAAATTTCTTTTTTAATTTACAGATTAACAAAAATGAAGTTATGTATTGTTTCCAACATTTATGAGATATTTAAGGGGCCAGTGCCTTATAGATTTGTGGGTCGAAGTAATATTACAGGTATATGTATTTTCTATATTGATTATAATTAATACCTAGGCTATTGAGCTTTTTTTATAAAATCGTTCTTTTTCGTAAAAAATGGGTTTTTTTCAGAAAAGACACCTATATAGATAAACTTAAACAGCAAAATCTTATCTAAAAATAAAAAAAAAAATGATCCATATCATTGGAGCTGTTTCTGAGGATACGAAATAAAAGTATCTAGGTAAACATACACAAGAATTGCTCATTTAATAATATAAAAAATTAAATACTTCATATATTAAAGAAAATTACAATATACTTATAATATAATATAGTGAATATAATTATGTCATAGAAAATGAAAAATTATAACAACGTGCTAGAAATGAATGCATGCGATAAATTTTGATATAAATATATATTATATATATATATATATATATATATATATATATATATATATATATATATATATATATATATCACGGAATGAGCGCACGTTTGAACATTTGAGTGCGCTTTTATTTTTTGAAAACAAGTTTAAACATTGCATTTAAGGTTTAAAATAATTACCTAAACGCAATTGGTGACAGTCTTAAGATGACTTTTGCATGGGATTGTGAATCTAGTATTTTTTTGATCTATGTATAATTCATCATAGTACAAACGATGTACTCCATTTGTAAATAGCTTGCTTTATATAAAACTTGTGTCTTGCCCTCGCTTTATTCTGGCGCATCCCTAGGTAGGTGCGTGTTGTGAACAATTAACTTAGGTTAAAAAATTTAAACTTAGGTTTTAAAATTCGATAAAAAATATAAATAAATTATTTTTCTCAAAATATTTTTATTTCATTATGTAGAAAAAGAAAAAAAAATATAGAAAAAATTTCATTGTTGAATAATTAAATAAAAACATTTTTTTTAAATTGTTGATAGCAAAGTGAAAAATAACATTTTTAAAATTTTTCCAACGGGAATCTTTTCTGAAGCCTTTGAAAAATAGCTCCAAGAAAGGAAAAAATCTCAAATTTATAGTTTAACAATTATCACACTTGCAATGTTCATGCTCACGCAGAGAAATATTATTAATTAGCTATTGCATAAGTAATTCAAAAATTGTGATAAAAATGTTTTCGGCGGATTATTGTTCATTTATCTATCCAGTAAAACTGAATTTTTTCATTTCTTAAATTTTATATTTAATTTTTATTAATAAATTGTCCGAAGTAGGCGTGGATTGCGCAAGCCAGAGCATGCTTTTTAGGCCGTATTTTCATCCCTCTGGAAAATTATAAATATTGGTCCTACAGATTCGGGAGTTGAGACATTTTTTAGCACATTTCCTCCTCTTTTTGATCTTTTTTTAGATTTCAAAAACCTCAATTAGTTTTTGAGATATTTGCAAAAAACTAAAACCCCTTTTTTATTTTTAGTTAATTGTTTATAACTTTTGCAATTTTTGCAAGCGGAACTTGATTTTTTTTTTCAAAACTTATGTACAAGACATTCCGAATCGAATGACACCTCGATCATATTTTTCCAAGACTGCTGACTTTTTAAGTTGATTTTTGGTACTCGACGTTTCGAATGCTTTAGAAGTTTACAGCAATCATAGACTTTCCAGAAAAATCCGAAAAGATAGTTTTTTTTTAAATGTCCAATGTTCGCGTAAATGTAAGAAAGTAAAAAATCTCATTCTGCCGCAATGAGTTTTTTATTAAAAATATAATTTTCAGGAGAAACAGTTGCTGTTTATAACGAGGGTTGCACCGGCGTGGTGACTGAGAATGCTGACATAGACTCCGCGGTAGATGCTTTCTTATTTGCTCCCATTCAGGTAAATTATTACTGTTTATTTATTTAATATTTTATTTAAAACACTAGCCTTTCTAGTTTCTGACTACAGGTCCAGTCCTATTCGCACTTGACCATTTGTTTGTTGTATGTTTTGTCGAAGTAATATTATGTTAAAATTATTCGGAGGGTTTCGAATGGTAAAGAGATGGATTTTTTTTTGTAAAATTGACTATTTTTTACAAAAGAAATCTATACGTTATGTAGATAAACTTAAGCAAAACCTTATCTAAACACAAAATTTTATCCAAATCGTTACAGCTGTTTCCGAGATAAACGAAATAGTTTTATATGCATATATACAAGAATTACTCATTTAATATTATATGATAAGATAAAAAAACATTTTTTTTTCAGCGCCCATGGCGTGTTAGAAGAATTTTTGTACAAGAAAACGTTATAAAGCGCTTCGAAAACGCCCTCGCGTGGAAAAGCGACAAAGTGGACTCTACAGAAAACTCCAATTATCAGAAATCTTCATCTGTCTACAGTTATGAAAATAAGACATTTCTATTCGAATTTGTAGGTTCTATTGATATTGGTAACGCAACTATAATAGAAGCGTATAGAACGGTTAAAGAACTTTTTGCTTTGTTAAATAAAATAAATCCATTTTGTTCTTCGATTTGGTCGAATAATGTTGCTGAATCTAACGAAATAGCACATGAATCTAAAGCAACAATAATTTGGATTAACAGTTTTGGTCATGTAGATAGCCCACATTTAGCGAACGCTTACTATTCGTTCTTACACCAAAATATAGATCAAAGTATCACCAATTCTATACACAAATCTGACAATACTAAACAAGTTTTAAATTTAAAACGCGAATGGCTTAAATTAGATGAACATGTCCGGTTCAAAATTATTCACAAGTTATTCAGAAGTGGGATAGATAGACTAATACTGGATTCAAACGATTCTTTTAATGTAGGGAAAAATATTTGCATAGCAATACGAAAACCTGTTGATTTTATTTACTTAAAACTAAAAAGTGAGTTTCCATTAAGCGAAGAGCATTTACGTTATGTTATAGATGGCGGCGTTATTATTTTCTTGCACACTCCTTCAGAGGGAAAAGTAAATGATCATATTTTAAAAAAAATCACACAATTTGAAACTATGAAATTACCGATTTTGTTAAAAGAAATGAGTGTTGATGTCGATCGTATTTGTGACAGTCGTCAACTTATGTATAAGAGTAAAATAATTTGGAGCAGTATTGGAACGGTTTTTGCGAATTGAGAGCTAAGAATTCCAATAATAACATTAATGCCCGATTTCACCAACGTCCCTAAGTTTAAGGGATCCCCTAAGCATGGTTAGGGGGCTGTTAGGGGACAGTTTCTGTTTCATCGACAGTTAGGGGTTACCTACATATTAAAAGGCCCCCTAAATTTCGGTGCTCGAAATATGGGCTTAAAGACGATCGTAAAACAAAATTTAATTTAGGGGCTAGTTTAGGGGACTTTTAAGCTAGGGAACCCATACGTAGGTGGTAGCTTATGGGTTGTTGGTGAAATCGGGCATAAGAGGCCTATCACAAAATGTACTGCGTTCTATGGCATTGAGTTCGAGCGGCCGACGCAACGCTGTTTCTAGCATTTTCTGCAGTTGTTATTACTTCCATGTAAAGTTTTTATGATAAATTATTAAAAAAATATGTAATTACATTTCTTTTGAACTGACGTATATTCTGGTATAAATTTTATTTAATAATATTAATGTTGTAAGGATATATTTACAGCTAATTCTGAACGTTTTTAGTAGTTTTTAAGATTTTGAAAACGATTTTTTTTTTGTAGAAACCCAATACATATTTTCAAATTCCGAGGCCACTATAAACTCAACCGCTATATACGAGATATTATTATATATTTTTCATTTCGTTTTGCTTACTTTAGTATTTCAATCCATGAGCTTGAAAAAGTGCCGTCGCGCATTTTAATAAAACTTGCGTCTGAATTTTGCCTATATTTCAATTAACAATGAAAATTTGCAAAAAGTGAGGCCGCTATGTATTATATGTTAATAACAATTCTCCACCATACAATAAGTCAAAATTTCTCTGAATAAGAACGTCAAAGATGGGCATTAAATTGAAAAATCTGGGTCATAATGTAGTAGGCTTCTTAATAATATTTTAAATAAAACTACCTTTTCGGGTTGTTTCGCGGATTTATTTTGGATTTTTGGTTCCCCAAATTTTGGTTTTTTTGTAAACCAAATATAAAAAAAGAGTCTGCGAAGTAATCCGAAAAAAAAGTTTATTTATGTTTATTTCAACAAGATTTTCCAAAAAAATATTAAATGTACAGATCCGGCTTAGTTACAAATTTGTTTTAAGTATAGATTAATAATGTTATATAGTTAGTTATCAATTAGTTTTATATATTTTTTAGAAATTATACATAAATAATTATTAGAAATTTTATATTGCCATATTTTGTTATACAATTAAAATTAAATGTCTATTTTATATTTAAATACTTTTTATTTCTCTCATTTCCTTACCTCCATCTTATCATTGATAACATATACATAAATACTCTATACTCAGAATAAGGAATAATACAAACAATATACAAAATAATGTCTTCAAATAATATATTATTATATTTTAAAACAGTGGGTATACAAATATTAATAGAATATTCATTACTGTGATAAATAAATAAAAGTTAATAAATAAAAATACCTGATGGATTTTGTTATAAAATATATTAAAAGATTAGCGACTCGCCCTCGCTCCGCTGGGGTTCGTCCCTGCTTACGTTTTAACATTTTGTATAGATTTCTCAGAGATGAGATATCTTCCTGTAGTAAAAAGTATCCTATACGTTGACCCAGATAACCAGCTACCATCATACCAAATTTCATCAAAAGTCCTCGAGTTTGTTATTCCGTGATGCGGTCACAGAAAGACAGACGAAAATTCTAAAAACTATAGATTCGGCCTCTGTAACGATAATAATGACTATTTCGATAAGATTTTCCAATAAATATATGTACATTTGCAATTGTAAACGGTTAAACGGCTGGACGGATTTGGATGAAATTTTATACACGGATAGCCTATAATCTGGAACAAGCTTCCTTGTAAGATACCTAGAGGCGCGCGAGATTATGCACCTGAGAAACGAGAGTAAGTATAACATAATAATAATATTTTAAATTAAAATTAAAGGCTGTATCCCGTTACATCTTTTTCTCTTTAACTTTCAAAAGCAGAAATGTGAAAATAAAAACACCACATAAATACAACATAACATAGTGCCTATATAATACAATCAGTGGCGCCAAAAAGTTAACCGTCGGTTAATTGTTTAACAATAAAAATAGTTTCAATCAAATGTCGCATCCCGCATTCCAAACAACCGTTCCAATTTTGAAGAGCAAACAAACGATAGTTTTGGCGGTTGACGTTTGTGATGTCTTTTATATAGTGAAGTTTTCCTCTTGAGTGAAAAATGATTTTAAATTAAGTGTTATCATGTCGAGTGTTACTCGTAAGAACCAAGTGTACAGCGTTGGGAATTATCTGATGACTGGCAAAGTGCTGGGGAAAGGTCATTTTGCAAGAGTGGAGGAAGCGACTCACAGAGTTATAGGCAAAAAGGTCCAGAAAGTCCGAATGTTTTTATTACTTTTGTCGAGTGTTTCATCTTATATGTTATGTATATTGGCTGGTTATGTTCTTATATATATCAGAAACAGCTATTGTTTATGTCGCGATATAACTTATAATGAAATCTTGTATTTTAATGAAATCAAACATTTGATTTAGAAAGGGCAGTTGCTTAAAGAATAACATAGGTACATGAATTGTATGTAGGATATCTATACCAATTATATAAAATTCTGTGTATGTATGTTTGAACGGATTTAATTAAAAATCTATCCAACAGATTTCAATGAAGTTTTCAAATATTCCTTACGATTCCAGAAGTGCTATAGGCTATGTTATATTTGAATCTTTAAATAAAATTTGGAAGTGGGAGTAGCATAACTACGAGTATATCTGTAATGCTGCCGTGTTATTTTACATTATTTGTAACTAACCCTAGCTGTATAGTATGTCTATAAAAATCTGGATTATATACATTATATGTGTGTGTTCCCTCGCATTGGACTCCAAAACGGCTGGAGCGATTTTGAGGCAATCTTCAGATTAGACTATTGGGTGATCCCGTGAAGTTTGGTAGCGATCGGAATTTTGAAATCGGCCGAAGCTGCGGGTACTGGTAGTCATAATACGAGTATTACAGGATACAGAATGAACTGTTTTAAAATTACCATTTCGAAAACTAGGGTAATTTTGCAACTTCAATAATTATCAAATATATTCAAGAAATTCTAGTTAAATGAAGCATTTTTGTTTATTTACCCAATAATATTTTAGGTGGCAATAAAAATTATAGACCTTACATGTATCAAAGAAGAGTACGCCCGTCGCAATCTGCACAGAGAGCCGCGTGTTATGTCCAAACTGCGACATCCTTGTATCGCTGCCATATATGAAACTATGATGGTTTGTGTAATGCTGTACTGTATATTATAATAGAACTAACGACTTACCCACGTTTTGCTCAGATACGTCCCTAGGTATGTTTTAAATAGTTATTGCGAGTGTACCTTAGGAGAAAGACTTATACTATTGCAGAATTTTCTGCATTTTTAAAACCTACAATTTTCTAGTACATTGTTACATATAGGTATAGTATATAATACATTGTATACTTATATCTTTATTAATTATAGTATATGGGTTATGTACTTTGGTTTGGTAAAGTTTCATCTAAATCCATTCAGTAGTTTTTGCGTGAAAGAGTAACAAACATCCATACATCCTAATAGACTTTCGCGTTTATAATATTAGTAGGATTCAAATAGAAACTACAAGTTGAATTTTCAATTTATTAATTTTGTTGAATAGTCAATTTTGCATTCTTAATTTTTAAATTAAATGTCAGTATGAAAGTTTGTGAGGAATCTTGGTAGAGGCATAAATTAATTTATATTACAGCACGGACCTCGACTGTACATTGTGATGGAGGCAGCCGGTGGCGGTAGCCTCTGCTCGCACGTGCTGGCGGCGCGCTCGCGGGGACTCCCCGAGGCGCGGGCGCGCGCTCTCGCCGCGCAGCTAGTGTCTGCTGTTAGACATATGCACGCACGCGGTGTTGTTCATCGGTAATATACTTTAGTAGTTCTCTTTCATTACCCGACTAGAAAACCCAAAGGAGGGTTATATGTTTGACCTGTATGTATGTATATATGTATGTGTGTGTTTGATCCTGTTTCCTCATCATTATTAAACGGCTTAAGCGATTCTTGATTACATCTTGGTAACGCTAGTTTCATAAGGTAAATTAATAATACAAAAGACGTCAAAATGTAGGATTTTAGGCGCCAATTTAGGCGTCTTGAAAGATTTTTTTTTTATTCTTTCGACTGCGGTATCAATGTGAAGGTTTTAGAGGTGAACTTATGTTAAAAAAAAATTTCTCTAGCTGTCAAAACTAACAATTCATCAATAAAAAAATTCTACATATTTTTGTTAGTTTTTCACGCAGTCGAGTTTTTTTTTAAATTTTTTAACCTATTGATAGCTTCAGAATCCAGAATTCAGAAGTTTTTACTATGGTCTATAATGACAAAGTTAGATTGTTCCCACCGAAAAAAAGCGTTTTTAAACCTAAGAATTATATTGAAGCAATATATTAAAGATGCTGAATCTTTTATCTGTTTAACCTTTTTTGTCATTAACTAAAATGGACACTTTTATTTGCAGCGATCTGAAGATGGAAAACATCATGCTGGATAGCACAAAGCAGTGTATCAAGATTGTAGGTAATATTATTTGTAAAGGAAAAAAAACGCAATAATAACTTTTTTTTTTTTTTTTTATTTGTCTGTCTTTAAATATGTTTTGATAAGTTTGGTTTATTTTACGGTTATTTCTACTTCCCTCGTGTATGTTGTATTTGTAGAACGATTTTCATCCTTAAGTTTTTTTTGAGCACCAAAATATAGGGCTCTATTATTTATATACCAAAATATAGGGCGCTATAGTTTAAGAGTCGTGTCTTCAGGTCTTATGTTGCAGATGTCTATGAACGACGATGGCCACTTATCAGGTGGATTGTTCGCTCGTTTATTTATTTTTACCCGACTGCGATGAAGAAGTTTGATTAATTGATTTAATTTAACTGATAACAGTGTGATTCACTGATTTTAATACTTATAGATATTATTAAAAATCATAATAGCGCTTTTGCGTCAGCAAGGAAATTCTTTCTTCCAAACCTATCTATCGAGTGGGGTATCAAAATCGCAGTCACCAACTAAAGTTTTACAAAAATTATAGAATGTATTCGTCTTTAAACGTTTCTTAAGGTTCCGTACCTCAAAAGGTAAAAAAGGAACCCTTATAAGTTCACTCTGTTGTCCGTCTGTCTGTTCGTGTGCCACCACCGATTTTCTCATGAATGGGTGGACCTAGCAAGTTGAAATTTATATTAGATACTTAGGTATATAGTCTCTATGAGATTTATAAAAATCAAGGTCCTGAGTCAACACGATAAAAAGATATAGGCAAATTTAGATTTTCGAATTTAGAAAACTTGTAAGTACCAAAATTTTAATTTTCTATTTTTTTTATTTTTCGGAATATTCCCTTTTACTTGTGCTGCAAGACCTTGCTTTTAACTAAAATTGACAATTCTATGTCAACCGGAAGTACCCTATAGGTTTTGGGTCGAAAACCTATACGGTAGTTCCCGTTGACATACAATCACGAAATTTGTCAAATAGAAAGGTCTTACAGCACAAATAAAAGAAAAATTCCAAAAAAAAAAAGAAAAATAAATTTAAGCAGATTCCTTGTACGGAACCCTCGGTGGGCGAGTCTGAATCGCACTTGCAAGGAATTTTTGTACTATTTGATCAGATTTCGGTCTATCTAACGTGTGGAGCGCGGGCGGGGCGCTGCGCACGCCGTGCGGCTCGCTGGAGTACGCGGCGCCGGAGCTGTTCGTGGACGGGCGGCGCTACGGGCCGGAAGTCGATCTGTGGAGCATGTATGATATATGTATCTTTTTACAAGCTTTTATTTAACTTGCAATGTTTGTTTGTTTGGATCAAATCGTGCAACCGAATTTCAAAGCAGTTTTCCTCAACCGATTGTGAAATGTATACAGGTTTAGGTTGGAAGACAATGCATGGTTAGCTAAGTGATGACATTCTAAATCCAATATGGCGGACTATGTTTTTTATGCATCCATGATATGGATATCATAATTGAAATGAAAGAGTGTACTGAGAAGAATATGAATACTATAAAAAGTGAAAAATAAATAAATTAAATTAATTAAAAAAACATTTTTGAAAACGAACTTCTAATATGAATGTGAAAGTATGTGTGTGTTCGATAGAACACACACATACAAACTTTCACATTCATATCTGATAAGATATCGATATAATTTTTATTTTAGGACACAGACTATTATAACCTGGAGTAAGACAGGCTATTTCTACTATTCATACTAAAATTAAAAAAAAATGTATATGCTAAGTATATATAGAATCATCTTCTTCTCGTGAATACATAGTAGGTATACAGAATTATTTAATATTAAAAAGGATTTAAAACAATAGGAGTTTTTTAATTTTACTGTATTTGTTGTGTTTGCGATATCTTGCGAAATCTTAACTTTAAAACGTGAGGCGATGTTTTTACTTGTACGATAATAATCTATGTATTAATTATACCAAATCTCCTTTGAACAGAGGGGTGATAGTCTATGGCATGGTGACGGGAGCACTGCCATTCGCAGGGGGTTCGAGGGGTGGGGAGAGTACGGGGGGCACGGGGGGTCCCGGGGGCGCAGAGGGTGCGGGGGGCGCGGGGGGCGGCGGGGGGAGCGAGGGGTCGGCGCAGTTGCGGGCGGCCATCTCTCGCGGTTTCACGAGGAAGCAACACGCCGCTCTCGTATGTGTGTCTGCGGGTGAGATATGTATAAAAAATATGTAGGTATTTGAATACTATGACGTTATTGTTGTAAATATGAGGGGTTATATGTGTGTGCGTTTGTTACTCATTTATGGTGAAACGGCTGAACGGATTTGGATGAAATTTAGTATAGGTAGATTATGAATTGGAGTAACACATAGGCTACTGTTAGTAATAACATTTGCCAAAACGTGGCGTTTTTATGTAAATATTAAAGGCATCGAGAGGCTCATCCGAACGAAGCGGAGGTTTGTATGTTCCGTGAAAATAGCTTGACCGATTTTGGTTAAACTTTGCATAAAAACTGCACAAAGCTACTAAATACTCTGATTTACGGCAAATTTTAATTGATTGAATAGATGCATTTGTAAAAACTCTTAATAGTAGAAACGAAAGAACGAAGAGAAACAGAAAAGTTGTAGGTACAATGTACAATATCATTTTTGTGGAAATAAATCGACTTACCAAATTTTATTTTATTATTGTAACGTATTGTCTTATCAAGCGTGATAATGAAATAAAAATTAATGTATTTATAAAAAAAATGGGATATATTTTTGAAATGGTAACCTTAAAATACAATACACACACATACAGACATATATTTTCGTCTTAAATGAAGTCTTTCACCATTTAAGTGAAAACGAAATAATTTTTTTCATTAGTTGTTTTATTTTTTTATATTATTATCTTATTCACTAAAACAATACAAAAATAAACATAACTTAAATGTACACTTGATGTAAGCTATTTTGTGTCGGTTAAAGAAAGAAAATTTAAAATAACGTCTATAATTATTTATCTATACAAATAACTAAACCAAGTCTCGTTTCATAGAAAAGTAATTTTTTTTACATAATTGTACTTAAAAATGTAGATGAAGTATGAAATATTTGAAATTAATTAAAATATTAAAAAAAAAACAAGTTTAGATGTAAGGGAAATTCTTATTTGAGTTTTTATTGTTTTTGTCACTTTTATATTGAACGAATAAACATTACGATACATAGTTTGACTTTAAATATCTTAATTTGAAAATTTGTCCGCCATAATTTAAAATGTACTACACCAACAAATAACACGTACTGTTAAACAATATAACAACAGCTAAGCAAAAATATTATTATTTATATTACAGATACAAAAAAAAGCGCCAAAATTATTTATTAATGTTCAGTGTTGCCACATTACAATGCATAGAGTAATATATTATGGATCTTAGCTTAACATCAATAGTTTATACAATAATAGCTAAAATACACAATAAACCTAATAGTCCAGTTTAGACATGGATTAAACAAGTGCTAGGATACACAATCAGCGAGAAAAAATGTCCTCACCGAATGAGCGCTCTTTTGAACATTTGAGCGCGCTTTTAATTATTTTTTGTGAAAACAACTTCAAGTATTGTATTTAAGGTTCAATTTACATTGTTGTATATATATTTCAACTAGAATAATTACCTAAACACAATTGGTGACAGTTTTAAGAGAACTTTTGCATGGGATTGTTTGTGTATCTAGTATTTTTTTGATCGATGATTTTAGTCTATGCTTATGAACATTCTCACGTTCTCCTTACGTGACGACGGTTCTTCACCGCCGTACCTGGAAAAAAAATATAAAAGATAATAAAAAGAATCTCGTGATAATAATAATATTTTGTTAAATATTAAACTTTTTTTGTTGAATAATAATAAATGCTTTTTGGATTTCGAGTTTGTCAATGCAAATGTAAACCGTCCGACCCGGGACTCCGAACCCAGGACCTTCGTACATACGGCCGTACATGCTAGCCACTAGACCACTAAGGCAATATCAATATATGTATCATAAAATCTGTAATTTTTTTATTATCTGTAATTTTTGGGAATGTGTGCTACATTAAAAACCTTGTATTTCAGGTATAAACAATTATAATTGAGATATAACTTTTGTTTTACACAAAATGTAAAATTTAACATATTTTATATACAGTATTTTATCTATATTATTAAATTGGTCATTTTAGCGTGCAAAACTTTCATTCAACACCTTTTGGAGCCTAAAGTGGAGTTTAGAATGAAAATTGAGGAAGCAGCGAAACATCGCTGGATCAAGAAACCTGGAATGAGGATGAAAACACACCCTCTAGCTGCCGTAGATTCTAAAACGAACAGGGAGGTAAAGACAAACGATTTATATAGGTATTTCGGTAGAATTGTATTTGTATTGCAGATAAATAACCATGGAGTTCTGGATTCAAGCCCCGAGTCGGATCAAAAGCGATTGACAATAAATTCTTAGTAATGACAGATGGTGTTGTAACATCCTTATACACTATGTCTTGGTTACTTGTGACTAAGTTATAAAGCCGACATGGACGTTGGTCACAGTACCAATTTTGGGCTCTTTATCCCAGACCAGATGGTTGTAGAGTGAGTGAAGCTCTCTAGTACCTGATCTCTCCCCGTGAGTGTCAGAACCCTTTTGCCAGACTTCGACATTTAGAAAACACTAGCGACCCACCCTCGCTTCGCTTCGGGTTCTTCCCTAGACGAAAACAAATCTATCCCACGGGACATTTCTCCGGGATGATATATACCTTAATCAATAAACGGGCTATCTAACGTAAAAAGAATTTTTCAAATCGGATTATTAGTTCCTGAGATTAGCGCGTTCAAACAAACTCTGCCTTTTTATAATATTAGTATAGATTAAGGGTGGCTTGTATTTACACGCACTGTTGCACTAACATCTTCCGCGCTGTTTTAGTGAGATTAGGCACTTTGTTGAACAACATTCAGGAGACCATTATGTTAGTTTAGGTCTGAATAAGCTGTCTCTTAGCACCAATTTGTTGAATAAAATCAGTCAAACAACATACAAACCTTTCGATTTACAACAATATATAAAATTTGATAGTATATCCTCTATTACAGATTCACAGGCAAATCTCAGAGCTGTGCAGTAAACCTTTAATAGATGTGATGGCAGGCATCAAGGCAGACCCATTCGGACCCCTTGCAGGAATGTACAACATAAAGACTCATCTACACCAGCTGCAAGTGAACTCTGGTTCAGATGTCCTTTGGTCGTTAAACATTCAAGAGCCCAGACCGCAAAGTCCCCCCGAATACCATACAAAGTATGAAGAAACAAGTCGGACCCCATTATCTACACCCATACGAAAACCTATATCGAAAATTGGAATCTCGTCGGTCCAACCAAATTCATCTGTTAAGAGTTTACCTCACGATTTTAAAACTATCCAGAATTTCTCCAAAAAAGCAGTTTTTAAGGTTTTGGATAATGGCGATGGTTTAGACCCAAGGTTGCCGAGTATCGACGAACATTCCAACACGGAAATGGATCCCAAAAGAATATTGATGAATAAAAATATTAATGACTCAGTGAGACTTAACACGTGTCCGAAGGTCGATGTGAAAAGGACGAAGTTTTATAGGAAAGCTGGTGACGCGATGCCAAGGTGAGTTTGTTAGAAGTTTTAGACCGATTTCAAAACATATGTGTAAATAGGACGGATAAACGTTTAAATCTAGCTAGCTAAGATATCTATTAAATAGCTATCCAATACAGGATGGATTTTTGAGACGGGACAGTAAGGGCAGGTACCTTAACTGCTATAGATATAGGAAAACGGTCCTAGGAGACCATCCATAACTTTTTGAGATATTCTGAACTGCATTCACAGATTTCGGAAAAAATGTACAGCTAGCGAAAAAAATGCTAAAATACAAAAAAAAAATTATCTCAATCGATCTTATTTCATGTAGGTATCAAAAGACTCTATGGGACCATTCATGGTATGAGTACTAGAAATGACAGAGATCGCCAAAAACTTTTCCCATACATTTTGTACGGATTAATCAACTCGAAATATTCTTTGTTGCCAAACGGTCCTAACTGTCCCGTCTCAAAACCCTGTATATTACGTACACTTTTCGCAAAAAGTGCTATTCCATAAGAAATTTAATGTGACTCGACGGCTGAATCAGCCATACATACTTTATATTAGTATTAGTATGAAGTCCAATCACCGATTCAGCTTTGATAAAGCCAGGAAGGAGGTGGATATAGAAACTCTTCAATAGTCACAATTTTGGATTTCATTCGTTTTTACGATTTTCGTAGATAATAGTAAATTCTCCACGCAACTATCTCAACACAAAAAACACGTCAATCCGTCACTCTGTTTCGACGTGAAAGAAGGACAAACAAACAAACACACTTTCACATTTATAATATTAAGTATATCATATTGGTCTAATCACGAATATGTATAGCAGTTGGTGCAACAGTGTCGCCACAAATTCAACGGCTCGCGTGCTTTTACAATCTCCTGCGACTACGATCAAGAGAGCTTCTTTAGGGTAACAATATTATATTTATTAACCTACATGATATGTGTCGTGTGTGACCGTCAGAATAAGTGACCAAAAAAGAATAATTGTTGAAGAATATATGAATGTTGAAGAAAAACTTCTTTGGCAAATATCGCAGTTAAATTAAAAGAAAATTAATAATTAAGTAGAGCATATTAGATATATTACAATAATATATTTATAGAATATTATATACGGAAGGAATATAATATTATATATTTGTCAGACAATAACAACGGTTACCATGGCAACAGTTAGACATAATAGCTTTTATTTAATTGATGCACATTCATTACGCAGTGATAAATATTCATTTTTATAAGTAATAATTATTATAAAATTATTAAGACATTATAATTATTATAAAAATAGAAGTTTATTATTAAAAAAAAATAATTATAACAAATTTGACTCTCAATTCCGCGACACTCAATTTTCCAGTGTATTGATTTTACCCCTCAGTCACGACTAAAGAAGTTTTACTTCAAAAAATATATTTAAATAACAAATTGTTGTGTTATAAAGTCCATAATATGTCATTCCCATTTTAAAAATACATTTTCGGATTTATTTTCATTTTTGGTTTCCGAAGTTTCGAATGCTTTAAAAGTTTACATCAATCATGGTCACGGGAGAGAGAAATAAATCCGCGAAAAAATTCGAAAAGATAGTTTTATTAAACATGTCAAGTATTTGCGTAAATCTAAGAAAGTATTTTGTCATCGCCACATTTATTATTCATTGGTTTTCGGACGACAAAATTAAAACTCATGTTGTTTCGTTTAAAAAAGTACTTTATGTGGTGTGAATAAGTTCGAATTTGTGTTTAGACAATTAGAACTTCGATTTTTGAATTTCATTTTTTGTTTGAATTAACGTCATGTCGAAGTCACTTTTTGAAGAGATATTTATTAGGAAATGTGTATCTATGTTTTTTATATAACAATGGACATAATAGTAAAATATATTTATAATTTCTAGAAACATCGTGAGCCCACATTCGTCTTCGAATAGTCACTGCAAGAGTGAAAGGGCAATGCCGGTTAGTGACACTACTTATTAGGGTTGAGCTTATTAAACAAAATAAATTACTGAACATTTTGAGGAGGCCCACTAATTTTTAAAATAAATAAGTTTTATTTAAAATGTCTAAGAGAGTGTTACACTTTAGTTCTGAAAATATAGCAATAGATGGCGCTTCTCAAGAGTGTTGAAAAATAAATACTTCGCTCAAAAGAAAACTTGTTAAACGAAATTAAAGTACTAAAGACTCAACATCGTTTGGCTTTGGGTTCATCCTTAGACAAAAATAAATTATGCCACGAGAAGCGTATAATAGCGTTTACATTTTTCCGGGATAAAAAGTAACCTTTGTGCTATTCCAGATTATAATCTATCTCTGTGCCAAATTACATCCAGATTCGTTCAGCCGTTCTGGCGTGATTAACAAACATCAATCTCAAAAACTTTCACATCCTACTAATATTATAAATGCCAAAAGTTTGTGAGGATGTATGGATGTATTAAAAATCTATTGAATGGATTTTAATGACATTTTACAATAATATGGCTTATACATCAGAATAAGACATGGGTACTTTTTATCCCGGAAAAATGTACGGTTTCCGTGGGATTGATTTGCTTTCGTTTTTTAAATTATAATATTAGTCACATTATTTATCTAAAGTGTATATTTCCAGGTGGGATGGTATTCAACAAAATCACTCACGAAAGAAACTCACTTGCAACGCTTGAGACGGACTGCTCTTATGAAATGATGCAACAAACAAGTCTTATTGACATTATTATATAATATTTTCGAAGCTCTCCTTCATGTTTAATTTTAAGTGAATAAAAAAAATATTTTTGTTTTTGTTTGAGTTAGAAACGTTTTTTAATATTTTGATTTGTTTTACACGGATATGTACAAAATAATAGAGTGATATTTTATTATTGTACAGAGTATTTTATTGAATAAAATAATATGTATTATTTATTATTTTGTATAAAAATTAATGTATTTGCATGATTGTCAAAAGTGTTCGAACATTACTCTATGGTAACTGTTGGCAAACTATTAATAAGACTAAGATATTTTTGTTTTTATTTTCTCCTAAAGTAAAAAATAAATAAAGTAAAAATGGCGGTAGATCACATAGACTCTTTTGCTAAAAAAAGGAATGTAATAAAAAAATTAAAAACTGCTACAAAAATTGGCGTCCATGGGACTTATAGGGTTTTAGTTAGGTATATAGGCATACAAGTAGGGCAAGTGGAACTGTGGGTAACATAAGGGTATCTCTAGTAAGTCTTATGTACATGTAGGGTAGGGAAAATGAGGGATTTAGTAAGTCATATATGCATACATTCTGGGCTACTCACGTATGTAAGTGTAGGGCTCAGTATGTATGTATGTGTGGCCATAGGTCAGGTTAGGGCAACTCTAGTGAGTTTCACGTGGTTAGGGCATCTTTAGTGAGTCTTATGTGGTTATATGGCATTTACAGCGAGCCTTGGACCCTTCGTTTCGTGGAAGGGCACCTATAGCGAGCCTAGAGGCGCGTGTAGGGCGGGGGCGGGGGCAGTAGGGCACTCACGGGCGGGGTCAGTGGTAGGGCATGTGCGCGGGGTTGGCGCTGGGCGCGAGGCGCGTGTAGGGCGTGCGCGCGCGCGGCGCCGCCTCCGCGCCCGCCTCGCCGCGCAGCACCGCGCAACACTTCCACTGGTTCATGTATTGCACTGGAAACAAATATGTTGCCACTTAAAATGGTCTACATTGTACTTGTATGGAAATAATGAGTGATTATAAATGCAAAAGTTTGTGATGTTTATGTTAATTTGGATATTTAATATACAGATATACTGTTAGACAGATGCAGATTTCCTCACGATATTCACCTTCACTGTAATACAAGTGTACAAGCATTTGTGAGAGTGTAAGAGTTGCAAGTTTGCAAGTGTGTATGAGTTTTTACAAATGAGTTTGTTTGTATGAAGGTGTATGAGTTCATACATATGTGTATGTACTAATGTGTTTATAAGTTAAAAATATGTATGAGTGCGTACAAATATGTACGAGTGCATATGAGTGTGTATGTATTCAGCTCATTTTAACGTTCTACTGCTGAACACGGGCCCAATATGATGGGAATCGGGCCATAGTCTACCGCGCTGTCCAAGAGCGAGTTGGCCGACTTCATATGTATTGAAAACTTAATAGGTTCTCTCAAACATACAGATTTTCTCACGATGTTTTTCTTCACCGTATGACAAGCGGTAATTTTGTTGGAAATGATTCGCATATGAAAATATCAGAGGTGCGAGACCCGGCATTTAACTAGCTTTCTAAGCTAGCGCGTTACTACTGGACAACCACTATCCCTGAGTATGTATGAGTGCATGTGAGTGTATATGAGTGCACTTCAACTCACTCTTCCACAGCCGCACGCAGCAGTCGTCGCCGGAGGAGGCGAGCAGCGTGCCGGTCACGTTCCACGACACGCGCCACACGTTCGACATGTGGTCGTCGAAGGCGGCCACCACCTCGCTCTTAAACCGAACCGACCCATTCGACGCACCCGATGTTTCTCTGTATTTTTGTTGGGAATATTGTTAAATTAAGATTTATTTATTACTAGATGATAATAAACATATTAAACAATTTTCTTTTCATTATATGTAAATCTATTAGTATTTTTTTATTGTTATAGTCTTAATGTAAATATGGTAGTAATAGCTGTTTGTTAAAATTTGAACCAAATTTATTTTAAATAGTCAAATATAAAATACTTACGGTATTGGTTCAAGTTTTATAATCCTAACATCTTTAGTGGCGACTGCTAAGAGATGGAAGGAGCGACCCAAGTTGGGTGCAAAAGCTATATCATTCACAGGTTCTACCACTGAAGACAAACATTCAGTTCTAGTCCAACGACGAGATGACTCACTGTACCTGTTAAGAAATCATAATAATAATCTACTAGCAACTCACTCTCGCTTCGCTCGGGTTAATCTCCAGGTAAAAGGTATGTCCGCAGTAAAAAGCACCTTACGTCATTCTCCAGCCCTCCAACTATCCCCACACAACAAATCACGCCAATCCGTTTCTACATTTGGACTTGAAAGAAGGATAAACAAACAAACACACTTTCACAATTATAATATTAGTATGGATGTATACATATGTATTTGTAGTGTACCTAATTAATTAAATTTAATAATTAATCAATCGAAGTTGTAATATTATAAATAAATATCAACGCCCAGACAAACGCGCGCTTCGCTGTTTAATATTAGAGAAATACGTCTTAAGTGGCCCCCTCGCCGCGGCGCTGGCGCGGGCGCAGGTTCGTCGCGGCGAGGCAAACCTGTTCAGAAACAGAGCACGCTTGTCCATTCAAAATACATCGTTGTTTTTGTTAACCACTACTAGTAGTAGTATTTAGCCTATTTTAATGTCCACCTGTCAAAGCGACAGGGATCAGGCCATAGTCTACCACACTGATTATATGCTACGACTTCATAAGTCTTTAGAAAACTTGCTAGGTTCTCCACAGATATGCAGGTTTCCTCTTGACGTTTCCTTCACTGTAAAACAAGTGGTAATCATGTTGAAAATGATTCACACAAGTATAAATATCAGAGGTGTTAGATTTGAACCTGCATCACTTGGTTTCTCAAACAAGCGTGTTACCACTACACTACCAATGCCTGCTCTTCTTTTTGCATTCATAATCTATACTTATGAATAAAATGTAAGTATTTTTAATAACTCACTATAGCTACCAAAAAATGAGTTCATATGGATATATATGTATGTATGTTTTATAATAAAGCCTTATAAAAATAGCACTTACTCATAAATGAATACTTTTTCATTATTGGAAACTTTGTCACTTTGTGTGCTGGTGGCATTCACATTGTTAGGCTCATCACTACCTACAGCGAGCATGGGCGGGTTTGTGTTACTTCTGAAAAACATACATTAATAAGTCAGTCAGATTTTTCATCAGCAAATAATAAGCTCCTATAAAATTTTTCATTTTCAATTCACACCTGATTAAACTATGGGAAACTACTGAACCACTCCCAAAAACTTTCATCCCTTATTTGAATCCCTTTTTTTTTTTTTAACGTTGGGAAATGCATTTACGCACGACGTGTGGGACTCACCGGCGTAATACAGCCAGTACTACCCACTAAAACCCAACAAAGCCTTCCCCCGTCTTTCAACTACGACGCCCCGACGGCAGGTCTGCCGAAACAGACCACCACAACCATGGGGTTGTTCCAAGGTCCACTCTGCTATCAGAGAAGTACCAGGAGCAACCCGCATGGTACACCGCCCTCCGAAGAGGGCCACCTCCCACCGCCCACCGAAGTGGGCAACCTCCCTGTGCGTTTCTTAGCTTCGCGCCCGGTTGGATTGCCGGGCACTACTGAGCCCCCCCACCACGACAAGGTGAACGCACGTTGGGGGGGCTTATTTGAATCCCTCCTCCAAGGTGATGAATTTCCAAAACTTCTTTCTTAGTACTTGTTAAATAAGAAAAATAAAACTTTGTTAAATAGGAACTAGTGAAAAATTTAAACCTTCAGAACCTAAACAGCTGTGCATTATCTATCTGTAAGAATGATTTTAAATGTTTTTTTGGCCACAAGATGTGACCCTATTTATCTACCCGATCCACCCACTTTGTATTGAAGCCCATTGAAAAATTAGTTCATGTTATATGTATAGATATTCAGCCAATGGAAATAAAATGTTAGTGTTTGTTTTTTTTATGAGAGCAAGGAAAAATTCAAAAGATATTTCAGATAAAGCTCATTCGTTCCTACATATAACCAAATGTACCCCAAATTCATATAAATAAAAATGGTACTTGCCTAGATAGTGACGGGTTCCATGATAAACAACTGATTGAAAGTTTTGTTGGTATCTCATGTTGTAAAGTCCATTGCGCTAAGTTCATGACATCTGGTGCCTCATATATTCTAAAATAAAATCTTTTATCAGTCTAAATTACTTTAAAAATAAAAAATAATTATTTAAATTACATTATAAATAAATTCTTCTTTCTTATGATTTAAGAAAGTTATTTTATTCTTCAAAACATTATATTATTTTATGACAAGATTGGAAATGTATACCTTATAATTCCATCAGCTGAACAAGTGACAAGGAGTAATCCTAAATGTTTTGGACCAAATTTAACATCTGTAACGGAAGTTCTAGAGTCTACCAGGTTAGATCTCTTTACCCATGTCCGGAGACCTTTTTCTGAACCAGATGCAGTTGTGTCACCTGTAGATTTTTTAATAGATGTTTTATTTTAATTATAAAATATATGGTGTTCTCAATTTTCTGGCAACTTATGATATTATAAAATTCATAGTTATAAATTGAGGTGACGGCATATTGCCAAACATCAAGTGAAAAGAATTATTATTTTAAATTCTATTTACCAACTTCTTCCCATATTGCAGCAGTTCTATCAAAGGAACATGTTGCCAAAACCTGCCCAAACTCTGGATGTGCCCAGGTCACTTTCCAAACGGAGCCATGATGTGCTTTCCAACTGGCTGTAAGACGCCAACTACCTTGACCGTCAGCATCCCACACCTGAATATTCAAGAAGAGTAAATAAAATATTCATTATTCACTTGTAAGTAATCATATCCAATAAGTCAATAATATGTTTCAAACCTACACATTTTTAATGTCACTAAAATAAATAATTTATCAAATTTCAATATTTATGTAAATATATGAATATTTAACTGCGTAGAATAAATAACTGAGATAGCTGGGGTACGATTGATAACAAAAACATAACCTTACTTTTACATACTGATCACTTGAGCAAGTTGCCATTCTTTCTCCATAGAAGTCGTAAGCGACATCATGGATTAGATCTTTGTGATCTGCACTAATTATGTGAGATTCGAATACATTAGATGTGGCTGCTTCACTCATTTTAGCCTTTTATTAAGATGAATTTTGAATTTACAAGTAGCCGATCATGAATTGTGACGGATTAACGGATTGAAAGTTTGACACTGACATTGATAGATATGGGGTAATATCAAACAGAGTATAAATATAAGAAGAGATCGACATTTCTGATTGTAAATCGTTATCAAAGCTCATGGCCTTTATAAGGAAGGGGCTCATTTTGAAATATAAATAAGCATTGTTCTTTTTTAAATATTAATTACTATAGTTTTTAACTTCAAAATAATTTAATTTTTCTATGGGATGATGCCGCCTGCCGCCTGCCGGATCTGTTTACTGTCAAAAAATTTTGCGTGACGTGTAATTGTTGATAATAATTATAGAAGCTTTTCGGCGAAAAATTTATACGGTAAGTTTAAATGTCCATCCTATTTAATATAAATCCTATTTATTATTAAAAAATCACATTCCTTCTTACTTTAATATTCAGAAAAGTTAAAAACTTCAATGGAGAAATACCAGTTCAACCGGCAAATAAATCTACTTTAATTCTATTTTTCAGGTTACTTCTTTTACGGGTTACAAGAGTACGTGAACATCTCACAATGATTACAGATATTCAATTGGCAGTATTCTCCAATATACTTGGAGTTTCAATATTTTTACTGGTCATCTTATATCATTACATCAGTGCTAACAGCTCTAAGTAGACACGGTATGGTATTATAAATTTTTAATATATGTTTACTTATTGTTTTACAAACAACCATCACATATATCAGGGGGATGCCAAACCAGAACCTGAAGTATTAGAGCCTGAGTTTTACTATGGTCCCGCTTGCATTATTCAATTACGTATTACTATCCTCGTAAGTTATAGCCTACATATTATACTATGATTTATAAACTATTTTGCTGTAAATTTTCATCAAAATCTGTTCAATACTTTTTACATGAAAGAGCAACAAACATGCATCCATAGGTACATCTTCAGAAATTTTTGCACATAGGATAGTGCATAATTGACTTACAAATCACAATTCCTGGCATTCTATTGAGCTGTAGTAACTAAGTTTGATTCCTAATGCCGTTTGCCCTTAAATTAATATTTTTTTATGAAATTTTGCAAGAAAATTGAGGTTCTGTTATTTAATTTAAGGTAATTGTTTGGTTTTTGATCCTCACAGTATTTAAATTTTAGTGGTTACTTAATACTAATTGGTTTTTAGAATAATATTTAGGATATATTCATTCTGACTTTATTTTTATTGAAATTTAATATTATATCTTTTGTTTCA
This sequence comes from Brenthis hecate, assembly GCA_951806755.1. Classification (NCBI taxonomy): domain Eukaryota; kingdom Metazoa; phylum Arthropoda; class Insecta; order Lepidoptera; family Nymphalidae; genus Brenthis; species Brenthis hecate. The sequence continues at coordinate 5,378,830 of OX638280.1, forward strand.
GGCTAGGATACACAAACTATACACTAAGAAAAAGCTGTAATATTTATATATAAGATGTTAATAAACTAAGGTTTTTAAAATTTGGCTTTTTATTTTCAATTTATAATTATAAATCTTAAAGATGTGAGTCTTTAGACTACTTTCTTTGGACTACAATATTACGTAGTATATTTATTTTTGTTTTTCTGAAATAGTTTGTTTACATATGACACTTCATATTAGGTGTTGTAGTGTGAAGTTTGATAGCTGAAGATATATATAATATATATAGATATAGAGAATGTAGGCTATACAATTTGAAAGGGATATTTTGAATAGAATTAGTGTTCAAATATATAAATTGAGTGAGCTTGAATGTGATCAAACAAACACACAAACTTATAAGTTTAGCAAGTATAGCAAACACAAACAAACTTATAAGTAGAGCTTTATTAGTATAGATTTTTTCAATCAATACATTCTTTACTCTATGAAAATAGTTTTCCCATCATCAACGAAACAGTCTTAAATTGGAAAACTAAAATTTTGACAGTTTATATAAAAAAGGGCTTTTCTTAATTTAATTTGGATCTTAACAAAATATGTAGAATGTATTTTATTTCGTACTGAACTTTAGTGACTATTTTTTTATAATGGTAATTGAAATAATTATTTATTGATATTGTGGTGTAAAGGCTAATTTGGCTCTGCAGTGGGCAGATTTCTGTATTATCTATTTATTATCTGCATATTAGGCATTTTGTTATAAAAAAATATACCTTTTACTATTTTTGAAAATGTGGGATAAAGAAATTGATTGACATATACAATATTAAAACTATCTTCATTGAAAAATTTGTTTAGATTTTTTTTATAACACTTAGTTGTGCATTTATAAAGTGTAAGCCCTTTTTTATTTTTCATAATGAAGGCCACCGCGCTTCAATTGGCCGCGAGGGGCGCTAGTGTAGAGTGAGGTCTATAGAACTGTCAAATGACACTGAATATTAACTGTTCGCGAGCTTTTCATCGCGGATCTTCATCATAATTTATTGTAGGCATTATGCCATTTCTGATTAATTATGGCAGATAAAGTACGGCTTAACAAATGTTATTGCTTTAAAAGAAGAGCTAAGAAAAAATCAATATTTTATCTATTTGGTTATTATATTAAGTTAATTATGTAAAACAAAATCCTGGTGAACTGGTGCCGCGCTGAAAATTATTATTATTGTTATCATATTAAATTTATGGCCCTGCCACACTAACAAATGTTTTTTAATGACAGCGATAGGATCTTACTCGCCAGTGGCTCCCAATGGTGCCACCTGAAACGATAACACTCATAGACTACGAAATAAAAGATTTCACGCTCTCAAGACACCTAAGTTTTATTGTTCTGCTCCAGCACTATATAGTTGGCCCTAGCCTTTGATCAGGGTAGAGCAAGATTATCTTTCAGCGCCATTTAGTCGGCGCTTTCACTTTACACTGTACTTTCGTTTTATGTTAAATAAATAATAATTTGAAAAATATAACAATTACCAATTCTTTCAAATCGACTTGCATTACATGCAATATGCAATGAACAGATATCTATAGATTTTTCATCGTCACCCTATGGTTTTTCAGAAAACGGATCTAGTAAGACTGCCCCGCGTCTTTTAAAAGGCGTTATCAAAATTTTATTTTTTGCTGAAAATTGTTTTTCGCATTTGATTTTTGGTGCCCCTTACTACCTACCTGGCGCCTACTAGTACCGCACCTCTCGCTCTACCCCTGGACCGGCGTTGGCTCTATAGTACCAATGGACGACAACGACATTTCGGGGTTCCATTTTAGTCTTTGTACTCTAAGACATTTCAATCGGCTAAAAAGACGATAAGCCGCGCTTTAGCTTCAGCGCAAGCAGACTGTGGACTTAAATAAGATATAAGTTACATATGTAGGTATACCTATACGATACATTCGTGTACAAATAGAAATAAAAAAAATATAATAGGTTTTGTCCCGTAAACAGTAAACTGAAAGTTATAGGTATAAATGAAATACCTACGATATTTTCCTGTAACAAAGAAAAACACTTCCATATTTATTCAATTAAATTTTATTATTAATTGTGTTTTGTAATAAAATTGGCTTGGCAAAGCCTGCAGTTGAGTTTCATGTTTACCTATAATAATATTAAGTAATATGGATGCCATTATAATTTGAAAAATTGATTAAAATTATGTTATTTCAATATAATTTTTAGATTTCATTTCGCTTAAACGATTGTACATATCCCGTCTTGTCTAAGCCCGCAGGTAATATGAATTATGAACTGACAGTTACGAATTACGAAATAAATTGATATCTAAGTTCTTAATGTTACATTGGATTTGGTAAAAATACATAGGTAATTCTTAGAATTATATGTATGTACTCAGCCCTTTTTAACGTCCCACTGCTGGGCACGGGCCTCTCTTTAATACGAGGGAGATTGGGATATAATTCACCACGCTGGACTCTGTTAAGACAAGTGGTAATCATGTTGGAAATGATTCCCACATGAAAATATCAGATGCGAGACCCGGGATTTTAACCCACTTAACTCGGTTTCCCAAGCGAGCGCGTTACCACTGTGCTACCGCTGTCTCCTTTTCACTATCTTCTTATTATTTATTTTGCAATGACATTTTTCCTTATATCCATAACACCAAATCTTTTATAAAGACAGTACACAATGAGAAATCGCCCCTATAGACGCATCTGTTATTAATCAAACAAAACATATTTATATGAACAATAGAACTATCCTTATATATCGAACTCAGGACTTCCGGCGCGGTAGGCATTGCCCCACGGATATAATTATAAGTCACTTCGTCATCATACGTACAAATCCACAGGGAGGCTAGGAAATATCCGCTTTTAATCACGCTAGTTTTATGAATACGGCAATTTATATGTTTGTGTATGTATGTTTGTTATTCATGCTTAACCAGCTAGAATGTTTTGGATGAAATTCAGTTCCCAGATAGATGATATTAACAGCCGACGCAAAAACGACGGGGTGTGTAAGTTTGACGTGTCTGTGTGTGGCATCGTAGCTCCCGAACGGATGAAACGATTTTGTTTTTATTTTTTTTGTTTGAAAGGTGAATTAGTCGGGGGTGTTCTTAGCTATGATTGATGAAAATCGGTCGAAGGTGGCCGCCGCCACGAAATGGCGGAATACATATTTTTTCACAACTCCCTCAATATAGGTATCAAATGAAAGGGCTTCACTAGTAGAACTATGATAAATTTCAAATCCAAGATGGCCGCCATCACAAAATGACGAATTACATATCGTTTTTTTTTAATTTTTAATTTAATTTATGACCTGGAGTAAAACATAGTCAAAGCGAGGGGAAGATGCTAGAATACTAATAATACCTAATAGCTTCGACTTCTCAGTGCTTATTTGTCCCAACGACCATCTTCGAAAGAGTTTATAATACAGAATTATTGGCTTTTTAACGTTAATTCTATTGGTATAAAATATTTTACTTTACAAACACCGAAAAAATGTATTTTATATGATATGATTCTGTTTTTAAAATAAAGGAAAAAACTATTATCTCTACTGTAAAGTAAAAGAAGTATTGGTAGTTTGAATAAATTAGTGTTTATTTAGGCGACGGACCATGTTTATTAAATATGCTATGGTATCTATGAGGTAGGTAAGTCTTTCAATCAAAAAAATCTTAGCACTAGCTCTTAATTTGGAAGTTCTAATTTAGGTAAGATTACAATACCTAGGTAGGTACCTACTCCCGTATCTCCGTTACTTCGTTCTAGTTATTAGTTCAAACAAACTGCCGTTATAACAATGCCAATAAGTGTATTTTATTTATTTCCACTCAGCATTCTAACTATTCTATAACAAAATTTACCTATTCAATACGCATTATTGAAAAAAGCGTAGAGCGAGCAATTTACAAATTAAGAGCTCGAATTTCATGCGATGTGTTTTCATTAGAATTGCTATTTTTACCTTTCGCAATGTACTGTAACAATTGTTTATTTGTAAAAATATAAACTGTAGCGATTAAACGGTTTAATGGTTAGTATGGATATATCCCACGGGAACCGTACATTTTTTCGGGATAAAAAGTGCCGATTCCTATTCCAGCCTATAATTTATCTCTATGTCAAACTTCATCCAGATCGGTTTAGCCGTTCTGGCGTGATGAGTATCAAACATCCATCCATCCAAAGTTTCGCATTTATGTTATTTATTATATGGAATATTTAAACAGAATGATAGATATCGTTTTTTTAATTATTTTAATATTTTTTAAAAGTGGGCTCGTATTTATTTATATCCACAATTTATTCTTAAGCTTAATCAACTACTTACCTAAATTTTATAATTCCATAACTCAAGTTGAGATATTTTCCCGCAGTAAAAGGTATCCTATATGTTAACCCGGATATCATCATACGAAATTTCATCAAAACTGTCCAGCGGTTTTCTCGTGATACGTTTTCAGACAGATAAACAGACAGACAAAAATTCTAAAAACTATAGATTCCTTTGTATCGATATTTTCTATTTTTACTCTTAAGAAAAATCTAGATTTTTTTCATATACTTATTATCTTCTTAACTTTTGACCTGATTTCTCGAGCAAATAATTAAATGAAACTAACAATTAATTAGCTCGTTTTTTCGTATCCGATACAAAAATATCTCGTAGATATCGAGTACTATATACCTAAATATTTTATCTTAGCTAATAACGACGAAAGCCAATCTTTTGTAGAAGATATCGAGTACAATATACCTATTTTTTCTTAGCCAATAACAACGTAAGCCAAATCTCCAAAACAAGGGCAGTGGGCGATGTTTAATTAACGACATTATTTCGACGAGGAATGCCTATTACAATGAACATGTTACGGACGCGGGATATAAATTTCTTTCCCGAAATTCCTGGTCCTTAAAGAGATTTTTCACATAGGGTAAATATTTCCGAAATGGCATTCCCGTCTCAATGAACGATACATTGTATCAACCTAAACTTGACATGCTATAAAATATAAAATATTAGACACTTTTCAATTTTATACCCCACTTTTTTTACACCTGTCCTTAAATTTAAGTTTCTTTTAAATTAAGAAAATGATATTTAAACAAAGTTGCATCTATTAAATTCAAGATGCAGATTAAAAATGAACTTCAACAAGATTTAATCTATTTGTTATACAATTAGATTTTAAATAAGGTTAACTTTGAATCAAAATCAAGATTCAAAGTTAACCAGAATTTAAAATGAAACAAATTCAAGAAATGGTCCATAACAAACCCAATCATGGCATTATAAACGGACCGTAGCTTGTCGACACGGCCAGCCAAATTGCCACGGAGCTTGATTAGCTACCGTGTATACAATTATATGACACGTCCCAGTTAATTTATGTGAAAACTTTGCCTCGACACGCTCCCTACATGCACTGTGCACTGGCGGTGGAACAAGCGCTAAATTAACTGTACTGTAAAATGTCAGTATTTCACGAGATATAAGATATAAGAATAATTCTTATCATTGCTAATTCATATCTAAGTATATGTATTATAATAAAATTAAATTAATCGATATTTGAGTTTATTTTTAAGTCTCATTTAGCGAATCGAATTTAAGACCTTCTGCGGCAAGTGCTTCGACTACTACGCCAGGTCGTCAAAAAAGATTTAGAATACTAGCATCAAGATCAAAAAAGATGAAACTGGTTTTATTTCAATTCATTTTTATTCATGTATCAAAATTTATCATATTATGACAGAATGCTATCTATGTTTGTATGTAGGTAATTTTATGTATAAATTATATTATAAAAACGTGCCAAAACTAATGCTGCTATTGCACCTTTATAGGTTGCTGCATACTATGATACATATATACATAACGCTTAGTATAGATTTCTCAGAGGTCAAAAAATTTCCTGCCATAAAAAGTATCCTATATGTTGACCCGGATAACCAGCTATCATCATTCCAAATTTCATCAAAATCTGTTCAGTGGTTTTCTCGTGATGCGTTCCCGTCTGGACAGATAGACAGACAGATAAAAAATCTAAGAACTAAACTTCGGCCTCTGTAACATTAATAATGACTAACTTAATAAGATTTCCAAAAAAAAAAAAATTAATGTACAATTACAGATTCGACTTTTAGTTAGAATTTTATTATACGTATAGATAGATATATTAAGATTTGCGACATGTATGTATTCAGCCCTTTTTTAACGTCCCACTGCTGGGCACGGACCTCACTTCAGTACCTACGAGGGGAATCAGGCCAAGTGCGGGTTGGCGGACTACACATGTCTCAATCAACTTGCCTTCAATCCTCTCAGACATGTAGGTTTCCTCACAATGCTTTCCTTCACCGTAAGGTAAGTGGTAATTATGTAAGAAATGACTCGTACATGAAAATATCAGAGTTGCTTGACCCGGTATTAGAACCCGCTTCACTCGGTTCAACAAACGAGCGTCTTACCACTGGGCTACCACTGCCTAGCGACATACCCTCTTTTTACCCTGCTCATGACTTAAAGTTACCAAGGATCAATGGGGTGCAATGTACTAGTACTATCTGTACTACGAACACCCCACCCCATGGAACCTTAGTAACTTTTTAATATGATCGGGAAAATGTAGCATTTCACTCAGCGATAATGTAGCTTGTTATAATTAAAGAACTTTCAGTATGGGATTAGAGGTGCTGGAGTTTAATATCGTGCATTTAAACTAACAAAGTTTACCTGTTTATAATATTTGTCCAGATTTAAACGAATTAACGTAGCAAAAGTACCTAAACGGTGCACTTTAAATATTCCATTTTATATGCAAAACATTTTCCTCTAAAAAGACCATCGAAAAATATATGTTTTATGTATGCAATACTGATTTATTTTTTTGTTTTACTTAAACCGTTGCAGACATGAAATATAAATGTTTTTAAAAAGTGGAAAACTAAATACTGTAAATAAATATTTTACATGACATGTTGGGAGTTAAAACTGAGCTTGTTTTATACTTTTTTTTAAATTATTATTACAAAATTTTTAAATGGCATTTCAATAAAATATATTTGCCTGTCATTAAATTAAAAAAAAATACATAAGTCGTTTCCCGCCATGCGGATTACAGATAATCTAGTGCTTCGAAAATCGCCCCCCGAGGTCGAATGAGACTGACCGTGTAATAAATTATACAGAAAGGCAATAATGGCTGTAATAAAAAGCAATCTTAGCGCGTTTCACCGCTAATTCACTATTTTTCATAGCTCGTGAAAACAGTTGATTTTCAATATGTCGCAATAAAAATTATGGCTGTATGGTGGTGTGATTTGTTGCCCTTTACAAATTATATGATTGTAAAACTAGATTCAAGGTAGATATCTATATTATAAAATTAAAAGTAATAATACTATATAGATATAGAGATTTTTTTTATGTAAACAAAATACTATTTGTTTCATATTAGCTATTATCTATATTACCTATGTCAAAAAATGTATACATTTGCACAGATCATATAATACTAGTATTAGTTAAGTTTCAAATGAAAATACGTATATTTTAAAATAATTTAATCTCTGTTTATAAAGTCTTTTAGAGAACGAAAGAGTGTAATCATATTTATAGCTATAACAAATGAAAACAAACCCGTGAACAGCTGTTAGTTTCATTAAAAATACATAGTTTAGAAGAGCAGATTCTTTGGTATTATATTTATGCTGCATTTTGTGTACTTTCCTGGCTTTCTAGTATTCATAATTACTCGTCTCGGTCTCGCGACTTTTAATTAAGAAAGACTTGTTTATTATCTTTTTGCTTACGCCATGATGGTTTAGAGCCACGGCTTTTAAGCGACTGAATTAAAGAAATTTAAATATTTTAATAAGAAACAGGGACTTGTTATGTTTAAGTATTTCAATATAATTATAATGAGTATTATTCATGGTGTGGCAGCACTGATTTAGTGAAATGACTTACCTTATGTGGATAAGACGTTTAGTCGACATATTTTAATCGATTTGAAATAATAAATACATATATACATACATAGACAGATAGATAAGATGTAATCCTCCTTTTAGGCTTCCCCGCAGTCGGGTAAAACTATAGTAACTGTTTACATTACTGTTTTTGGAACGGCTCATCTAATTTTAATTAAACTTTTACTGGGTTATTTGATCGAAAATAAAATATATTATCTTAAGTTTAATTTAAGAAATCAACACCAAAATATTATTAAAAAACATAATTTATTTAATATAATTTAAGCTTTACAATAAAATTCTTCTTTAGGCGCCGCCATCTTCATAGTGAAGAAGTTTCCGGCTTCCAGTTTTTTCATGCCGTATTCACTGGCAAAATGTGATACATGAAACCTTGACCGTTTTACTGCCAGGCTGAAAACAAATGTCAAATTAAAAATACTTATTATAATTCATAACACGTTATTTTTTAAATAAAACTATCTTTTCGGGTTTAACTTTCGGATACACCTTAGTCTCTACCGAGACCATGATTGCAGTATAGCGCTCGAAATGTCGGGAACCAAAAATCGAAATAAATCAGCGAAAAAATCCGAAAAGATAGTTTTATTTAAAATGTTAAATATTCGCGTAAATCTAAGAAAGTATTATAATGCTTTCTACAAAAAGGTACACTGACTCTTCTACTAAAAAATGATTTTAAAAATAATAATTGTTCCATGGATTTTTAAATCTATATTAGATCATCATCATCACCTATTTGGCTACGTATTAAAAAAAATCGTTAAAGTGGGTCCATAATTGGCAAATATATCGTGTAACATACACAAAATACATTATATATGTGAAACGCAAAAGAACTCAAAACAATAATTTTTAGATGTTTTGTCTGTTTGTCTGTTCGTTTGTGCGCGCTAATCTCAGAAATGGCTTAACGAATTTGGGTGCGGTATTCATTAAAATACTTACTGTAGTAAGCTTCACTTGACTTATTTCAATCGGTAAATAAATAAAAAAGTTATGTTAATTGCCAATCTTGTTAAATGTTTAAGATTTTTTATTATTTTTATATTATTATTTTTATATCGTACATAAATAGAATGGATAAACACATTGTTCTGAACGGCACTCGAAAATGACTCGAATATGACTGAATGCAGTGCTCGAATGACTCGCTCTTAGCCGGTTTTATAATTTTCTTATTTACATTTCTATGGCTATTTATATTAAAAACAACGTATTGTACTTCATTACTGAATTGAAAACATAATATTTTTAATGTAAGCAACATAGTTGTGAAGACGCTATTGAATACTGCCGCTACAGTGGTTTCCCGTCATGACGTAAGTGTGAAATGAAAATAGCTTTATATATTCATTCAACAGAACCGTTCTGTAAAAACTTCTGTTAATTAAGATGTAAGTAGAAGTTTATTCCTACTATTATGATATAAATGGGAAAGTATTTTTTTTGTGTGTTTGTTTATCCTTATTTTAAGCAGTTATTAAATTGACGTGGTGTTTTTATAAATATGATGATGATGTTCTCCTGACCGATTCCGGCCACGGCGGCCAATCTCATTGAGACTAGCCAACTGCGCAGGAGATATTATAGTGTACAAGTGTACGCGCAGACACAAGGGCACTCTCTATTCCTGTCACTCTCATACTCTGGTGGGACGACTGCTTCGACACGACCGGTGAGAGTTAAGGCGCAGGACCGACGGCTTTACGTGCTCTCCGAAGCACGGGGGTGAAACACCGCCAACTTCCCAACTCCGGGCTGTTACTAAGGCTTACTATACAGAAAGACTCAATAACTAAACTTGGCCCGACCCGGGACTCGAACCCAGGACCTCCGGGTATGCAGCCGTACATGCTAGCCACTACACCACCGAGGCAGTTATGTATATAAATATGATATATGTATAGCCTATAGCCATCCTTAATAAACGGGCTATCTAAAGCAAAAAGATTTTTAAATCGGATTAGTAGTTCCTGAGATTAGCGCGTTCAAACAAACAAACAAGCAAACAAACAAACTAACAAACTCTGCCTCTTTATAATATTAGTGTAGATAAGATAAGTACTGCAGTATTTAGTTTAGACGGCTGGTAAATTAAAGGATCCTTTAAACAATATATAAATACAACTATTTTTTTCGAGGATTTATTTTGATTTTTGGTTCCCGACGGTTCGTCGTTTTGAAATCATTTTGTAATTTTGTGAATTGTCAGTAACAACTACTTAAATAATGACTTTTGAGACCTCTAAAACATCAGTCTCTCCCGTGACTATGATAGCAGTAAACTGCTATGATGAATGCTTTAGCATTCGAAACGTCGGGAATCAAAAATCAAAGGAAATCGCGTAAATCTAAGAAAATATTAGTATAATTATATTATATAGGCTACTTTTTAACCCCCGACGCAAAAAGAGGTGTTATAAGTTTGACGTCGATGTCTGTCTGTCTGTGTGTGTGTGTCTGTCTGTGGCATCGTAGCTCTTAAACAGATGGACCGATTTTGATGCGGTTTTTTCATTTGAAAGCCAGTTTCCTTGCGGTAGTTCTTAGCTATGTTTGGTTAATGTCGGTCCAGCAGTGTAAGAGTATCAGCTCTTTTCCAAAATGATGTAAGGCATTTTGGCGCATGATTACTCGATTAAGTGCTTCACGCGTGCCAGTGTTTAACGATTATATAAATGACAATTAATTTGCGTAGGGGGTTTTTAAATTTTTTATTTATATTTTTTGTCCCAGAAAATTGTACGGTTCCCGTGAGATAGATTTGTTTTTTCTATATATGCCAAATATTCAACAAACAAATATGAAAATCGAATTAGCCAGTTCTGCTATAAACCTGAACAATACCATAGCAACCATCCCACCACCCTCCTTTCTTCTATCTTAAACTTTGTACATAGAAATGCAAAACAATAATGTTACTTCAAGAAACTCTTAAATGTGAAATTAACAAGATAAGTAATTTAAAGTTATAATATTGTTGGAGCGTAGGTCACGCTGACAAAGGACACTCAGTTCGGGAGTAGACTAAAATATCTATATTTCGTTTTCGACGATACACAGGGGAATCGTCAGAGCAAACTCATTTTATAGAAATTTCACAATTACGACAAGTTCCTTAGATCTTAATTACAAAACAAATAATGATTATAGATATAAATAATTACTGTGTAATTATATAAGATAGGCCGTTTTCTTTTGTTTAGTGTAAAATTTATTTCTGACACTCCAATAATATGTACAGTAACTTTAATTTTCATAATGAGTTTAAATGGTTATATTTTCTCCATTTGTCTATCTGTTCGTCAACTTACTTTAACAAAGCAGAGTCTGACTCATCAATGTATTTCCCCTGCTCATATAAGAGAAAGACGAATCTATGATATCCGGAACCCGGGTATACCACGGGCGGTACGTACGGCGTGACTGTGAAACCGGCTTTAATGTTGTTTCCAGGGATATTGATAATTAGCCAGTATAGGACGGAGCGTAAAGCCGGAGTTTGCTGTGAGGGCGCATCTGCATCTGTAATATTAGAGTATAATTGTTAAAGCTCTCTCATTATCTATTTATAGTAAAATCGTATGTATGTAGGTTCTCTATGGATTCTAAAACGGCTGGAGCGATTTTGATGAAATTTTCAGGCAATGTGATCCTGTGAAGTTTGGTAGCGATTGAAGACGAAGCTGCGTACTGCTAGTACCTACTGCTAGTTATGAATATAAATTATGTTTTTTTTTTCTTTTGAGATAATTGATGGTGAAGGTGAAGTATTAAATTAAATGATGCTTTCATTTGGTACAATTAAATTTTATAGAAAGAGAATTATTGTCATATTTATTAATTCAAAATTAAAGTGTCTTTAGTTTTATTGAGTCCCTAGTGTTAGTAGTGACGTGCGAGGAATAGGTGTGTTCAATTTAATAACGCTTTTTAGCTGCATTTGCAGTTTAAAAATTAAATTTTGAAAATCAATTATTATAATCTGTTAATAATAAAATTATATAAAATTAATATTTTATTATTAATAGTTATATTATTAAAATCTATACAGATAAATAAAATTGAAGTGTCTGTTTGTAATGTCAAAATAACAGTGTTTTACTAAATGCATATGAAATTATATGCGGTACTTATTAGAAAAACACAATTTTTCAAATTTTTGTCTCTGTTTGTTTCGGATAATCTCTGAAACGGCTGGACTGACTTTGACGAGACTTTTACTGGAAGATAGCTGATGTTATAGGGAGTAACGTAGGCTACTTTTATTTTAGAAAAAGAATTAGGGTACTTCTCAAAAAAATTAAAACGTACCTAGTGACAAACCCCAGCGAAGCGAGGGTGAGTCGCTAGTTTAATACTAATTTTACATACTCTCCACCTATTGTAAAGTTTAAAGTTTGCATAATAAGGAAAAGAACTTGATAGCATTCTAAGTTTGCCTTATCTTTTTGAAAATATTAACCCTACAATCTATCTTTTATCTTCCATTTTATTGTGGGATAGATATGTACATATATCGTAACAAATGCAGACATATTTTGTTCAAATCTTTTAAAAGTTTGAACTTTGAAGCTAAACCTCCTGAGGTAAGCAGTCACTACTGCTTTTATAAAGGCACAAATGTGCCTTTGATGCTGTCTTTTGTGTTGCAAGTTTGCTTCAAAATTTTTATGTGACATTATAGAGCTTACTTTGTGGCATTATTCACTTTACTGGACAAAAACACTGTATTTGTTATAGAAAAAACTTAAAGCCAGTATGCGAATTGGATAATCTTATAACGGAATTATCTCGAAATATTTTTGTTACTGAAATTTCATTTCTAAGTACGGAAAATGAGAGAGGACGATATGGAAAACAAAATATCTATTATATTTAAACGAGCAATTCTTGTATATATATATATATAATCTGAATTTCCGAAACGGCTCTAATGATTTTTATGAAATTCAGTATGCAGGTGGCTTCGGGGGCGATAAATCGTTGTAGATTAGTTTTATTTCTGGGTAAATGCGTGTTTTCGAGTTGTCATGCGGTTTTGTTTCGCATTATTCCACGCAAAATATGGTCGCTAATTCGCACACTAGGACATAAGCATCGTAGTCAAGCGGCCAAGGGGCAAGTTTGACAACCACAGGTGTCTGGGTTCGTATCCCGGTCGGATACAAAGTTTTTACTTTTGTTTTTTTTGTATTTATTCAAATTTTCAGTTTGTTTTTTAGGCAGAGAATCATATAATTAGTAATATTCACGCCCAAGAGCTTTTAAATCATCAACAGCAAAATTACATGTGTCCTAAATAATAAAAGGGATGTATAATAGTTAACTAACAGCAAGTCAGTAGAAGGACTTATCAAACAATCAGGAAAGATAAGTAGTCTCAGAACAAATAAGCTTTGAAGAGCTTTATAGTTAAACTTGTCGATAAGCTGTCACCTGTCGATAAGTGTTACACATACTCTGTGGATAACGACTTAGAATATGAATTGCCCAACTAGCGTGGCTGACTCTCGGAGCTTCGGGCTTTAACAATTGTCATTCGTGAAAGAAAAAAATAGCCTTCTACTTTGGAAAACATCTAAATGTACAATATAAATAAAATAAATAAAGATTTTAAAGATTTTTTTACAGCGGGTCCCCCAAATAAAACACCTCTAAATGTCCTCGTATCTTCCGGCTGGCTGAACCCATTTTATGAATTATTATGAATTAATACTAGCGACTCACCCTCGCTTCGCTCGGGTGCGTGTCGAGGTAAGATTTAATTTTTTTGAGCGGCCTAATTATTTTTTAAACGACTTCTAAAAAGGAGAACGGAGGTTCTCATTCGTCGGATTTTTTTATGTATGTTCACCGATTACTCGAAGACGCCTGGACCGATTTGGAAAACTTTTGTTTCAAAGAATGTACTTCCCAGGTGGTCCCATATAAATTTTATCGTAATCGGTCGAGCGGTTTTTAAATAAATTATTTGATCGAATATGTTATTAAAAAACTTTCTTCTTGCAAATTACCTGCTTATTACGTCTATACTAAAAATGGAAAAATAATAACTTAAAAAAAACCGACTTCTAGGCACAAAATATAAAAATAACCAAATTTCATCTAAATCGGTTCAGATCCAGAGATTACCCCCTTAAATGTCACAAAATCACAAACTTTACCACTTTATAATATTAGTATAGATTTGCTTTGCATCGGCTGGCACCGACTTGGAAGTCGGTTTTTTTTTTTTTAATTTAACCTCCTGCCTACCAGAGACACTTTTCTGGAGTACGCTTTTGAAATTTTAGTATAATATCGGTAATAGGGTAAGATATACTGGAAAAATAGTAAAAAAATCCTATATCTGGAAAAACAGTTTTTCATTATGTCTTATATGTAGGACAAAGTGACTGACTATATTACTATGTGATTTGTATAGGACATAGAATAGTTTATAGATATAAATTGTGATTAGAAAAGAAATAAAACACAAATACAGCATATAGTTCTTTCATATTATATTTAGGCATCATAAAGTTTCTGAAAAAAAAAACAAAAAGAAAACTTCTTCTAAATAAACCTTTCAAAATTTAACATGGTGTGTACTAACAAAAATGGTTCCTTTGTTGTTCCAAATAAAACTATTATTATTATATTATTATTATACATAAAGTTCTGGCGGCACAAACTCTGGATCTTCACCTGAACCATCTCCCGAAAATTCAAATTCAGAATCACTTAAAACCCCCGCTGTCCCATTGTCCGTTAAACCTAGAACAAACATAAATATGATAAAATATCTTTCAATGTACTTTATACAGTACATCGGAAATCTAAAGTATTAAAACTTTTATTGCCAACATTTGTCTTCTGCAAAGGACATAAAAAATTATGCGATTACCATTACTAAAACAGAAAATTAAACTGCATATCATCATTTTATACTTCTAATTAGTTTACTAACGCAAGAAATTTAATAATAAATTAGATTTAAATAAGATTTAAATCGATTAACTTACCTGCGCACACGCATCGACGCACGTCTGTCTTTCATTGCCATTTTGAAAAAAGAGGACTACGTCATGGGAATTGACATTTATCTCTATTTTGAAACCCAGATAGTCGATAGATGTCACCACTCAAATATTTTGGGGTTACCATTTTAAAAACCGGTGGTATATATTTTTTAATTTCTATATCCAGTCTGTAGTACAGACGTACGCAGGAGGTTAAATAAAAGGAGCCTAAGTTACTTCTTATAACATCAGCTATATGCCAGTGAATGTCCCGTCAAAATCAGTCCAGCCGTTTCTTCTAAGCCGATTTCGAAAAATATTTCATTACGTATCTATTCTAAATGAAAACCCCCATCTAGTTACTTTTTACATTTTAGTGTCTGGAAGTTGGTTTTTTTTAGTTTTTGTATCTGTATAGATTTCTTATACTTTGCTAGATTTGTCTTGAAATCGCAAGTGTCCGATATATTACAATTTAAAAAAATCTAAAAGGAGGATTTATGCGTCAATTTGGGCGTTTTGAAAGTTGTTCTCTTCTAAATCTATCGAGTGAAGTAAAGAAATGAAGGATTTTAAAAAGGGATTACCAAAATACGTAATACTTTTATTTAAATAATTTGGAACAACAAATTATTTCAAATTTATAGAAGTATATAAAACTTGTATTTAATTCCTCTACGACCGCGGACACGCCGGCGTGTCAGTTAACGATAGATTTTTTAGAATTTTAATTAATTTCTTAGAAATTTACCTAGAGGTGTTATAAAACATTTAAATATACATGTTTCCGGCTGTATATTTTGTTACTTTTTTAATTCACTTTTTAATTTTTATACTCGTACAGTCGGATCTCTGATAAGGTATTTTATTTTGCATATCGCAATTACTTAACTCACGCAATTACGTACATTAAATATTTTTTGAAAAAAATTATTGAATAGTCATTATTATCGATAGCCGAATCTATAGTTTTTAGAATTTTTGTCTGTCTGTCTGTCTGTCTGGGAACGCATCACGAGAAAGCCACTCGACAGATTTTGATGAAATTTGGTACGTTGATAGCTGGTTATCTGAGTCAACATATAGAATACGTTTTACTGCGAGAAAATATCTCACCTCTGAGAAATCTATACTAACCGTTAAAACGTACCTAAGGACGAACCCGAGCGGAACG
This sequence comes from Brenthis hecate, assembly GCA_951806755.1. Taxonomy (NCBI): domain Eukaryota; kingdom Metazoa; phylum Arthropoda; class Insecta; order Lepidoptera; family Nymphalidae; genus Brenthis; species Brenthis hecate. The sequence continues at coordinate 5,395,045 of OX638280.1, forward strand.
AGGATGAGTCGCTAGTCTCCATATAAACATAAACATTGTAAATATATACATTACAAGATATCAGCAAAACAAAAACATCAGACTGACTATTAAAAATAATATTGCATTATGTATACAATAAAGCGTTGCATTTTTATTTTTTACCAGCAGAATTTCAATTATACGTGTTTCAGTAAACGGAAATTCATTTTGTTCAAAACGTTGTTATATTCGTAGAAAGGAAATTACTAAAACAACATTAATAGGATAACTGGAGGGTTAACTATTCTGGTTAAAATATTTTACGCTACATCTTTGTGATTATATAATTTTATTTTAAAGACTTATTTTAGACGCTTTGCTCGGGTGTTTTGTTCACAATTTCATAGGTTTTCATTTTTTTGCGCGGAAATCTAATTCTTTTTCTAAAATAAAAGCAGCTTACGTTACTTCTTATTAAATAAGCTATGCGCTAGTGGAAGCCCCGTTAAAATTGGTTCAACCGTTACGGAGATTGACCGGGACAAACTGACAGACAAACAGATAGAAGAACAAAAATAAAAAAAAAAAATTCTTTTAAGTACCGTCAATGCTTTCACATACATTTAATAAAAAGCTGTTATTTTGACTATACAAACAGACAATTCAAATTTATTTATTTGTAATAGATTCCGTCCTAATACGCTGTTTAATATTAGTCGTTACTTAAAAAAAACTTAATCTGAATCGGTTAACTAAAGTTATTAAGTCGCATTATTCTTCTTTGTTTGTCATTTTATTTTCTCTGATGATAATTTTCTAAAAGTAGTAACATTTTTAGGGTTAAAGAGAAAAACGCAAATAACATCTTACAATAGCAACAGTATATAGTGCTCTATCTATTTATATATTTTGTTTGTTACTCAATAACGCCAGAACGGCTAAAACGATCTGCATGAGATACAGATATAGATTTTAGTCTGGAAAGGCACATAAGCTATTTTTTATTCCGGAAAAATGTACGGTTCCCGTGGGATAGATTTGTTTTCGTTTTTGTGAGTCACTAGTGATATTATAAGTACACAAAGCACCTAGGGACGAACCAGAGCGAAGTTTGGTTAAGTCGCTAGTAAAAATTTTCTGCACTTACCGATCATAATTAAAGTGTAGTTTTCTTTAGATTGGCTTTCGAACGTCAGGCTTGGCGTCATTATAGATTGTGTCTGAACGATCTCATCTCCGGGGCATATTTCTGCAGAACTATAGAAAACCTGTAACGGATAAATGAGGTTTATATTTCACTGTATATTGTCTGTACGGATAACGAGTAAATGCGAGTAAATAACACAATGTGTAATATGTATGTACATCTGTACATATGTATATATGTCCGATGCTGTGTTCCCTCATAATTAATAAAGGGATTAATCGATTTTGATGAGTCATACATCCAGCGATGTAGCGGCAAATTTTCAGGGGCGGTAAAATTCGAAGGATAGATAAAAAAAAATCGCGTTACCGAAATGTTTTTTTTTTATTTTTCAAAAATGAATATTTAAAAAAATCTATTTTTTGCATTTATCAAAAATTAAAAATATTGAACTTTATCGAGACTTTATCAATTTTACGCAAAATTTCGATAATGGGGTGGCATTTCTTACATTGCCCAGGGGCGGCGCTAAGGTTGAATCCGGCACTGCACACATCTTTAAATACGCCGTTTGCCCTTAGGTACTAATATTAAAACAGCTACTGTATAGTGATGCGTCGCTTATATTGATAAAGAAACGGCAAATATTTCGAAGGATCGATAAATAAATATATCTAAGAGTATATTATAAGCTGGTTTTTATTCCATGATAGAAAAGTAAGGTTATTCGAAAATTATGTTAGTATGCTCATATACTTGAAGATTTTTGCTTTTAATCTCAGACCAAGGAATAATGAATAAATTCTAAGACCCTCTCTCTAGAGTGTCATAGAATTAAGCTTGAAGTCCAACAATAATGTTTTAAAGTAATATATTTTGTTCTACAACAGTATACAAATATTTAATACTCAGTATTGTAAGAAGCTAATAAATGTTAATAAATGAAAATAATTAACAGATTTTATTCTAATAAAGAAAAAAATAAAGCTAATATTATGCTAATTTTTTAAAATTTAATGTTTTAAAAATACAAAAGAATATTTAAAAAAAAAAATTATTATTCATATTTTCTTCTCAAAAATTATAAATAATCGACTAATACTTATATAAAGTTTTCCTTATTCATAGAAAAGAAAACCAACCGTATGAAAAAATCGAGAATAGCATAAACTGCTGTTTGTGCTACCATTTTGTTGAATCGTTCTAATATTTTTTACTTTGACATTTGTTTTGGCGGACTTCATCTTAGTCTGAGGCGTGTATAAATAAAATAAATATGTTGGCACACAGCTCCATCTAGTTCCATGGTAAGCTACGAGGCTTGTGTTATGGATACCAGATAGTTGATACACTACACATACCTATATAACTTTAAATACATACGTATTATAAATGTAAACCCCAATGACTGGAGTACAAACATTTGTGCATATCATACAAATAAATGCCCCCAGCGGGACTCGAACCCGCGACCGCTGGCACTCAAGTAAGGTCACTACCAACTGAGCCAATCGTGTCGTGGAAATTGTTTATAGTTATTGCCCTTTTAGGTGTTTATTAGATATTTGAGGCTGTATAAAATTGTGCATACATAATTTTACTATAAAAAAAAATTGGTACTTGAATTATAACGAGTTTTTTTGCAGAGGTATAGTTCAGACTTATAGTAAGCAAATATGAAGTTTTTATACTTTTGTAATTATTTTTTAAACTTTTAAATTAAGATGATTAGAAGTTTTACTTGATGCAATTAAAAAATACATTACATATACTAAATAAAACTATCTTTTCGGATTATTTCGCGGATTTATTTTGATTTTTGGTTCCCGACGTTTCGAATGCTTTACAGCATCCATGGTCACGGGAGAGACTGAGGTGTTACATGTCTCGAATGTATAGTTGTTACAGACAGCCTACCCACAATTAACAAAATGAAAATTGCACCAATTACATTATAATATTTTTAACTTTAAACATTTAAACAAACTCAAAATAAATCCGCGAAATAATCCGAAAAGATAGTTTTATTTAAAAATGTCAAACATTCGCGTAAATCTAAGAAAGTATTATTACATATACTATTATTATATACTTACATTTAGTACGTTTTCTGGCGCAACCGAAACAATATCGGGAACGATGTTATGGCCTTTAAAAATAGATTCCACAATCACGTCTTTGCTGGTGATTGCATCAGGTATTATAAATATAACTCCAAGAATTAAAGTTATTTGTAACTGAAAGAATGGTATAGCAAGTAAATAAGAATGTCCTTCATACACCATTTTCGATGCTTACGTATTTTCATTTTGTTCCTATAAAGTATGAGTATTAGAAGTAAGAAGTCGACTCTCCCTCACTCTGCTCGGGTTCGTCAATAGTTACGTTTTACGGTTTTAACGTTTAGTATAGATTTCTCAGAGATGAGATATTTTCCCCTTTAGTAAAAGGTATCCGATATGTTGATCCGGATATTATCCGGGTTAAACCCGGGTTAAATCCTGGTTAAACCAACGATATTTGGTGATGATTACCAAATTTCTTTAAAATCTGTCCAGTGGTTTTCTCGTGAGGTGTTCCCGTACGGATAGACAGAGAGATGGAGAGTCAGACATGAAATCTAAAAACTATAGATTCAGCCTTTGTATAGATAATAATGACTATTTCAATAAGATTTATAAAAAAATATTCAATTTACAGATTCGACTCAAAATTTTATTAAATATATAGGAAGCATAGCTGTTAATAGTATAAGTATATATATAAATGAGATATTTTTTTTTTATCTTAAAAGAGTAAATACTGTAGCTTCACTGCGGTTTAAGACGTACCGTTTCCGTGGTGTAGCGGTTATCACATCTGCCTAACACGCAGAAGGCCCCCGGTTCGATCCCGGGCGGAAACATATTTATATTTTTTTAAATAATGTCAAAGTATATAAGTATTTAAAACCTATTATTCTAGAGAATATTTATACATAATATTAATATTTATTTTTTATTTTCCGTTAAAAAAATAATTTTGTCATAATTGTAACAACAGACTTTTTTTAGGAAGAGACAAACTTTATTTAAATGCAATATTTTATTGATAAATAGTTATAGCGTATTTGTAACACAGTTAAACGATCCCTAACCTTGCAAAATCATGTAAAGGTTCAAACCCCGAGTCTCGTATCTCTAACATTTCCATGTCCGAATCATTTTCATCATAATTTTTTAAAGAATTTTCATTCGACTTTTTTTTATTACTGCTAATACTTTGAAGGAATAAATTGCAAGAAAATCTGCATATCCAAGTAAACCTAACTAGTTTTTGAAATACGTGTTACCATTTACCCACCAACACGCATTTGCCCAGTAGTGGATTGTGCCGAAACTAAACTCAATTTGAAAGACCCGTTCCCAGCAGTGACTTTAAAAGTGTTAGTATAATTTAAAATTATTAATTATCTATACCTATTCAATATAATGTCTCACTAATTATCATTATATTGTTTATACTAGCATTGCCCGCGTTTCCACCCGCGTTCATATGACCAAAAACTAAATTCTTAGGTTTTACATACCTTTATACTCTTATATTACAATTTTGTATTTTTTCTCAGAAATGCGGTATTTTTCCGCGGTAAAAAGTATTTAATGTACAGATTTGACTCAGTTAGAATTTTATTATATGTATAGATAATGGATTTGTAATTTTTAATTTAATTAGCGTTCATACTAATAGAAACTAGTTTTTGTCACTATGCATGCTAAGCCAACAAAGTATAAGGAAAGTAGAGTGTACTTACTATGTCCATTTTTGTGTAAAATAATGGGGATCTTGTAATTCAATGTAATTAATACTGTGGAACAGGTAGGTAGGGCTTTTATATTTATGTTGGATTTTGCATATCTGTGATAAGTGCTTGCATACAGCATTGTTAATTGGATAGAGATTACGAAGAATTATGTTTGGACGACACGAATTTTTTTTAATTTTTTTTATTATATAAATTTTTTTATTATTTAAAAGATTTGTAATTATTTAAATAGTCTAAAGATAGTCTGTATTTTTATTGATTTTCATTTAACACCAGTTCGCCGAAAACCAGAGTGTATGTTTGTAATATCAAGACAGTTCTTTACTAAATGCATGATATGAAATTATATACGGTACTTAAAAGAAAAACTATATTAAATAATAATAATAACATATTTATTACTATTATTTATATTAGCTATTATTATAATTATATAGAGATAATTTATGGCTCGAACAGTAACAAAAGTTACTTTTGATACTAATATTTCAATTGAGTTTCTGAACTGTCATTAATGGAACACATGAACTATGGAACACATTTCTTCATAACTCTAAAGAGATTAAGAAATAGCTTTAATTGCTTTACGTAATCGACACATGTAAAGGTTAAACTAAAATTGAGTAGCTCAGGACTCTAAATAAAAAATCTCAATAAGAAAAATCTATGTCCTTTTGGCTCTACCCGGAAATCGAATCCATAACATAATAAATTCTATAAGCTAGTTAGTAAGAAAAGGCATAAATATACAAAAATATATTTTTAACATTTTCAACACCAACCAACCATTTCATGTTTTATTAAATAGTAGGATAACAATGACGCAACCAAGTAAATGCAGAACTGGATTCGTTATCTACTACACACTTTGTATAAAAGGTAGGATATTTAATATATTATCATTTGCTTAAAAGTTCCTATAAAGCTCAAATACTTTATAATAGATATTTAGAATCTTCTAAAATTCTGGTAAGATTTATATAGAATATTTTTTATTTACTGGGGGTCGGTACCTTGTTTCGGCTTAGAAATAATTAGGAAACCACCATGAACCCTCAGACCACTATAAATACCTGTAAAGCCAATAGAGACATTTGCTATGTACCAAATCGAATCTGCAACCGTTGAGATGTCAGCTTTATCACCACTGTGCTATTGAAGTATAGTATGGTATTGTTTTTAACTAAAAATTGGGAGATTATGTTAGTCATTTTAACCGACTTCCAAAAAGGAGGAGGTTTTCAATTCGTCGGAATCTTTTTTTTTATGTATGTTCACCGATTACTCGAAGACGCCTGAACCGATTTGGATTTTTTTTTGTTTCGAAGGGTATACTTCCCAGGTGGTCCCATTTAAATTTTATCGAAATCGGTCGAGTTTTAAAAAAATCAATAATATATTTTTTAAATAAATTGCTTAGTCCAATATGTTATTAAAAAACGTTTTTCTTACAAATTACCTGCTTATTACGTCTACACTAAAAATGGAAAAATATATATTTTTTTAAATAAAATAAAAACCGACTTCCAGGCACTAAAATGTAAAAAATAACTAAACGGGGGTTTTCATTTAGAGTAAATAGCTAATCAGGTATTTTCGAAGTCGGTGCCAGCTGACAGTATTTTAAGATATGAATATCTATCTAATAAGTAAATATGATTAGGTGAACCCTAATTATAGTTAAAATATAATAATTACACATCAATTTGTGATGTATTGTCTTATCGGGATATATTAGATTTGGCTATAGTTATTCAGATAGCCATTAAAGAGTTCCAATATCTACTACTAGCGTCTCACCCTAGCTCACTTCGGGTTCGTCTCGAGACAAAAACAAATCTATCCCACGGGAACCGTACATTTTTCCGGGTAAAAAGTTACCTATGTGTTATTCCAGACTATAATCTATCTTTGTTCCAAATTTCATCCAGATCCGTTCAGCCATTCTGGCGTGACAGAGTAACAAACATCCATTCATTCTCACAAACCTTTAAATCCTACTAATATTATAAATGCAAAAGTTTGTGAGGACGTTTGGATGTCTGGATGTACATATAGATGATTGGATATTTCATGCAAAAACTACTGAATGGATTTTAATGAAGCTTTAGAATAATATACTCATACATCAGAATAACACACAGGTTACATTTTGTCCCGTAAAAATGTACGGTTCCCGTGGGATAGATTTCTTTATGTTTTTCTAGAGGCAAACCCGAATGAAGCGAGAGTGAGCCGCTATTTTATAATAATAGTAGGATATCTCTTGGTTCCATTATCAAATTAGTTCTGGTGTACTTCCTTAGATTTACGTGAATATTTTACGTCAGAAATAAAACTACCTTTTAGGATTTTTTCCCGAATTTATTTTGTTTTATGTTTTCCGGGTCATCAATCATGGAATCATCTCCATGACAATGATTTTTGCTTAAATAAGTTCGATGATATATTATTTTAGAATTATCCAGATTACTAATTAGCCATTACTCTAATAGTTAGCATGTACGGTTGCACTACTGGAGGTCCTGGGTTCGAGTCCTAAGTCACGCCTAGTTTAGATATAGAGATTTTCTGTTAAGAAATTCTCAGTAATAGCCCTGTTGCAAGTTGGCTGTTTCATCTCATGTCATCGGAGATTACGTAAAGCTGTTGACCTTGCACTGATCTCCCACAGATTCCTAAGGTAGTTCTGTTAAAAGAATCTGACGAGAAACTGAAAATTATTTTTGGCGTATCGTATTGCAGGTGATAATGCGATACATTATCAATATCTTGTTTCTGTTAGTTGCAAGAGGAAGAGGTCTTTGCACTTCTGATCACTTTGAAGAAGCATTTAAATCATTTGCAATCGTTCCTGATGTACTGTCGACTGTGCCTCTTACGGAACTTTCTGTAAGTAGTTTTTTTATTTATATTATAGGTACAACAGTCAAGTGCGAGTCGATATCACATAAAAGTGATGACATCGGACATTGTAGTTTAAAAATTTATGGGTATTCTATATATTTCCGATATAAGAAGACTGTATAAAAAATGTTAACAATTATAAACGTAGGAATGCATCATAGTTAGCTAAATGAAAATTATATTGTCACTAGCGATTTACCCTTGCTTCGCTCGGGTGCCGGTAAGCTTGAATGACAAACATCCAAAGAAAATTCTTTCTTTTTTACACCAAGAACTTTCGCAGACGTATACAGCATCGCCCACCAGTTTCATCACAATCGGATCAATGGCTTACAAACACATAGAGAACAAACATACGTACGTTCATTCTTATTTATATATATAGAAGATTATATTTATATGCTTTAACATCTCTTTTATCCCTCAAAAGGTAGTATTTTTTTCCTAGCGAAAAACGTCACGTACAGACCTGTTCGTAATTAAATTCAGTTAACATTATGCATTATATTTTTTTATATGTGATTTAGATTAAATTATAAATTTCGTTTTTATAGCACTGATGTACACCAAATTTGTTTGGTTAGTTAAGGATACTCAACGTAGTTTCCGTGGTGTAGCGGTTATCACATCTGCCTAACACGCAGAAGGCCCCCGGTTCGATCCCGGGCGGAAACATAACTTTTTTCCTCAATTTTTTTTGTTGAAGTCACATAAAACCTTGCTTTTTGAAATAGCTTCTTTAACAAATTCTGCTTTTTTATATTAATTTGTGTTTTTTAAATTAAAATATTTATGATCAGAATTACTTGAAACTTAGTATTAATGTTCTTCAATAGAATTAAATAAATATATGTTTCAGCATTTATGGAAATACATCCTCTAAGAGAGGGTAAAATAGGGTATGGAAGTTTGTATGAAACCTACCTTTTTAGTTTTTTTGTAGTTTTAGTGCGAGCGAAGCCGCGGGTTCTGCTAGTAAAACTATCTTTTCAAATTTTTGTGGATTTATTTTAATTTTAGGTTCCCGACGTTTTGAATGCTTAAGTTCAGCAATCATGTTCACGGGACAGACTGACTCTCTCACCAAAACAAATTCACGAAAAGTTTCGGAAATATACATAGTTTTATTTTATTTTCATTATTACAAAAATTATAATATTACTAGAGACTCACCTTCACTTTGCTCGGGTTCGTCTCTAGGTTCATTCCCCATACAAACATTCATTCTCAATTTCACCCCCTTAAGCGATGTTTACCGGGATAATAACTATCCTATATCCCTCCCAGGGTCTCAAACTATCTTGTTACCTATCTAAATCGGCCTAGTAGTTTCGGAACTTATTCGGTACAAACAAAAAAACAAAAATCTTTCCTCTTTATAATATTAGTATAGATTACTTATTCTATACAAAAATAAATATTTATTTGCAGGTTAACTATTTCACGGAGAAAGTAAATTTGGGTAATATAATATCTCCATACATTGCTATAATGCCACCTTACGTTACGTATGAAGCTAGTCCAAATGGCCTGTACACTTTGGCCATAGTAGGTAAGTATTGTGACGTTTAAAAGTGAAAAAAAAACCGGTAAAAATATTTACCGAATAAAACCGAACTTAATAAAGCTTTCTAACACTTTTACACGTAAAATCAAATCAAATCATAATATACTTCATTCAAATTGAATTTTACTTTCATTTTTGAATCGTCACTTTTTAATTTTTTTAAGTTTATATTAAAAGTCAGTATGCAAGTCCATGAGGACTCTACCACCGGCTCGGAATGCAATTCCGCTGAGAAGAGCCGGCGAGAAACTCAACAGTTGCTCTTTTAAATTAATATTTGTTCAACAATATTGCAATACAATAATTATCTATTAAAATTGTACGTAATACTTTATAAATAACTGTAGGTAAATTACATGATATCTCCATAACACCTTTATTTTAAGTTTGACACTATTGTTGGTACATTTAAATTTAATAAAAGATATAAGTCTAATAGTTACAAGAGTAAAAGCATAATCTGGAAGTCGAAACTGCGGTCTATACAGCAATAATAAAGTATTTTTAGATTTCAAGTTGACTAAATTTTTAATGAAGAATGAATGAAAAAGTAACAAACATGCATACCCAGATATCCATATATCATCACAAACTTTCGCATTTATAATATTAGTAGGATGTGGCCCTAATTTGTGTTAAATGCAATACCTATAGCTGATTTATCTGTATGTTGTGCCTGTGCACATATGCACTGCACAATGCACATAATATATATGTAGCGCCTACCGCACAGTTGGCGACTCTCAATGAGATTTGTCGTAACTAAAATCATTTAGGAGTTTATTTTTATTGTATACTTACAGATCCAGATACGCCATCCAAGAGGTCTAACTATGATAAGGAACGTATTCACGCACTAATATTGAACATTTCCGGTACAAATATAACTGGTGGAAATGATATCGTGAACTACATAGCTCCCAATCCTTACCCGGGTTCTGGGTACCATAGATACGTCTTCCTCGTGTTTAGACAAGCATATCACATTAATGTTAAAACTAAATATTTTGACAAGTAAGTTTCAATTTTTCCTTGATCTTATGAAATTTAGTAAGATAATACTTTTTTTTTAAAGTGGAGATAAAAATGATATTGGCAATTATAGACCTATTTCTATATTGTCATCTATGAGAAAAATTAGAAAAAAAACTTATTCTAAACTAATTGTTAATTCATTTTAATATTAATAGTATCTTCCATAGTAAAACTATGGTTTTACCAAAGGTACGTACGGCCGATGCGTGAGTTGCTCTTCTTAAGCACATTTAAAATTCACAATATAAATAATTAATTGTATGAATGTTTTTCAGACTAGCGACAACTTTGTCTGGGTTCTCTATATCTGATTTTGCAAAAAAATACGACTTGGGTGTCCCGATTGCTGGTAACTTCTTCCGTGCGCATCTCGTCATCTGTGAAAGCGGCAGCTATGAGCCGAAAAAAAAGTGCTCCAAAAATATATGATACTAAAAAATAATATTGTTAGTAATTGAATTAAAAAAATGAGAAAATATTTTATTGATTTATTTACACGTTTTAACAGTTAGTATAACTAGATTTCTCAGAGATGATATATCTTATCATACTAAAAATTATCCTTAATGATGACCCGGATAACCAACTATCACCATATTAAATTTCATCAAAATCCGTCCAGTGGCTTTCTGGTGATACGTTCCCAGATAGACAGACAGAGAGACAAAAAATCTAAAAACCATAGATTCGGCCTCTGTATCCATAATAATGACTATATCGATAAGATTTTCTAAAAAATATTTAATGTACAGATTCGACTTAGAATTTTATTATATGTTTAGATTTAACTGACCATATTATGATGAAGTACATGTATTTAAATCACAAAAATTAGCATAACGTAATCGAAATTCTCATTTCCTTGCTAGTATTTTAAATGTAAAAGAGTGTATATAGGCTTGTCCTCCTTAAAAGGTAAACATAACATTTTTTTGACGAATCGACGTAAAATTGTGCATAATTGAAGATATTATGATAGTTTATTAGTTAGTTTAGTACTAAGACAAACACTGCTGTCTGTGTGCTCAATTCGATTATTTGTTATGATTTAACTAGATGCTGGTTCTATAAGTATACATCGAAGTATTTCAGAGGACAAATTAATTAGTTACATCTTTGATTTTCTTTTAAAAGTAACCTTCAGGCAAATCCAGTCACGTTAGGAACAGCTGGACCGACTTGAATAATTTTTTATTTATTCAAAATAGTCCTATTAAGATTTTTAGGGGGCAAGAATGGAAAATATGTTAGGAAAGTTAGGAAAATCGGGAAACGCTACAACATTTTTCTCTAGGTGTTTTTTATGAACACAAATACCACAAACAAAATTTATTCACGAATCCATCTCAAATAAAATAAAAATAACAACAAAACATAAAAAAAAGCTCAAAAAAAGGCACGGACGTATGTCTGTGGGTGTTAGTTAGACTTATTCAAATTAAAAAAAAAAACAAAATTTATTTATGGCAATGTCAACTCAAAGTAATTCGGACACGTATACCTTTTCTAAAGTAAAATTCTGATAACTGAAATCTGAATTAAGTAGTCCAGTACTCCAACTACATCTCGAACATGCGCAGTTTCGCGGATATTTTAATTAAGGCTGAAAAAATAAGACCATTAATTACTGTTTCAGCGCGAGGTCCGCGGCTGTGGGAATTAAATTCAGTTCAGTAGCAAATAATTATTGTTTTTCTCTCTTAATTTCGCTTTGGCTGTCCTTGTAAATGAACAATTCTGATTACGTTATGTCATTAACCACTTCACAAAACAAATTACTTTCGGCGGTAGTAATATAAAATGGGGTTACGAAAAATCTACCATGATTAAGAAAAAACTTGAATTGAAATCTTTTTTGCATTACTTCTTAATTCCTTTTTTATAGGGGTTTTGGTTATAGAATCCATCAGAAATAACATACTGTAATCAATAAATCTTTCTTTAAGTAGCATGTATGTATATATATGTATTCAGCCCTTTTTTTAACGTCCCACTGCTGGGCACAGGCTTCCCATAAATACGAGGGGAATCAGT